>CABFVX010003509.1:17929-33730 GCA_902151425.1 Timema shepardi | reverse complement strand
ATATATATAAAATATTTAATGTTTATATATTTAGCGTTACTAGAAGGGCGCCTCTTCAAGATAGAGATATTGTTTACCTTTTTGAATTACCTATTTTTGTAGCGCCATATGACTATATTTATAGAGTCTTTAATTTAGTCTCGCGTACGCTATATGCATGTATAGATTACTATGTTAAATATTAAATGGAAACATTCATTAGTTTCCTTTTACCAATTTATATTGTATACTATGGTTTAAAATGTTACGCAACAATTGAGCGTATTAATAAATGTCAATCTTCCTTAATCTGTCTTGGTATCTTTCTAATATATGCCCCATCTTTCCCGAGGACTGTTCGCCAAACATTTTAGTTTTATACGAACTTTAGGAAGGCTGCAGTCTCGTGCTGTCTGGTTGCATTTACAACCTAAAACTCCTCGACACTCGCTCTGGGTTAAACTCCCCCCATAATTTTAGTTTTTTTATGTATTTTGTGGCATCTGCCCCTTTTGGATGCTACACACTATATGATATTCATATGTTTAAACATACAAATGGTCGGGTCTACAAGAAATTGATAACAATAGCCGATTGATAATATTATCTGTTATCACAATAAGCGGCGCCTAATGTATTTTTTTTCAAGTAATTCTAAATATGTATGACAATACCTAGCACTTTTTCCGGTTTATATGCGACAAAAAAGTGCACCGAATGGGAATCAAACCAGGTGCAAGCTATGTGAAACAATATTGGTGATGATGAAGCCCAACATAAACTTTTAGATTATGTAGTAACTACTAGCCTATGAATGAATCTACTTCAAAGAAACTCCACACAATAGGTAGTTTTATACCATAGCTTCTATCAAGAAAATACTCTCAATTTGTGTTTACATAGTGATAGGATGTTGAGTATAGTAGTAGCAGAGAGGAGGCATATTATGGTCATCATCAATGTTTCTCGTCCAACAGAAGACAAAGATGATCTAGTAAATGATAGTTTGTTTGAAGAGCTAAAACATTTGTTCAATCAGCTCCCAACCTGTCACCTGAAAACCATGTTGGGTGACTTTAATGCAAATATAGGGCAGGAAGATTTTTTAGTCTGATAATAGGAAAAAGAGAGCTTGCATGATGTCAGCAATGATAATGTAACATGTTAAATACATTTCAACACTACACTCAATGAAGCCCTATAATAGGTTTAAAACTATTACTACCAGATCTAATAAGTTGTAATAATGCGTGGCAGATATAGACTCACTGCAACATCACAAGCGGAAGACGCCCAATTTTCAATAAAAATGTCCCAGTGAACGAGGCAACTCAGCTTCGAAGACCAACACACAATATCTAACACGTAGGCCAGACAATGAGCAAATGAGAGGCGCTTCCTTTGGAGTGTTCCCAACAGCCATCGGTGAGCGCTTGTGGTTAGGTGGCGTGATGTTAAAGATTACCACCCCTGTTCGTACTTGGAGATAACCTTGCCAAATTTTATTAGTCCCACCTGTCCTCGGTTCACGTATATCTATTCTATTGTAACCGCTCATCAGAGAAACTGCTGGAACATATTCACGAGCATGTTCTAAGACTACATATTGAAGACCGCGATGGTTGAGGCGTCTGTGTCACCTCCTTGCCACAGAGCAAGCTATGGCGGATACTATAAGTATTGAGGGATATTGTAGTTCTGCTCAATTTGGGTAGCTATATTAAAACTAGAGATGAGTCGAATCCACTATTTCTCGAATCCGAATCTACATTTTATTTTCGAATCCGAATCCTAGCAAATCATTATAAATTTTAATGATTTACAAATAGACCTACATTACACAATATAGGCCTATATTAATTATGCTTTCAATTTCAATAAACCCCAACCACCCCTCGCAAAATTAAGGTTAAAATCCAGCCAAATTAAACAAGCTAGACTCATATTATTGTTTGAAAATCAAATCAATGAAAATTTGAGTGTCTTTTAGTTATTTTTAAAAGTGTTGTTAGGATAAGTTAAGTTTATAAAAAACGTGAAATAAATTAGATTAATAAATAAATCAGATTAGGCCTAGTTATCCTTTGATCAACTTTAAAAAGAAATCATCCTTAAAGGATATTTTATTGTATTAAGATAGCAAAAATAAAAATACAAATGTATATTTTTAATAAAGACTAAAACAACATGCTTAACAATTAAACATACATTGGAAATTATGAACTCAATCATGTCTAAGTATGTTTAATTATTATTTTCTTTTATATCCATTATCAATTTTCGTGTAGAAAACAAATATGTTCGATACTTGCGATATATTGATTTCTGAGAATACATTCTATTTAAAACATGAACATATTTTCAACTACAATATGTTCATTCCCATTTTATAAGGCAGGACTACGTTTGAATATTTCTACAATTACTTCAATAACATATTTAAAATATAATAAACTCTAAGTTAAAATCAGTTTAAAAACAAATAATAGATTAGCAAGTCGTTATTTGATTCTTAAAACTCGAGATCGCTTACTAAGTGATCAGATTACCTGAATCGATTCTAAACAAACAATCGATATACGATGCGTAGGCCGGTAGAGATAAACAGACAATTTTATCACTGTCTGACTGTTGACAGTATTTATTTTTCATGAAACCCAACAAAATGTCAAACTTAAGGATGCTATGCAATAAATTGGGGTTCTTTGCATAGGTGTAGATAACTAAATTCAGTTGGATAGTAAGAATTAACAGTATCTTTATTTTAATCATCACTCGGGCGAGTAAACATAATATATGTCATTATTTCTGTTAAAATTAAAGCCATAATTTGTTTTATTTTAAGTTTATTTGTAGTTCTAGTTTTAATTTTCAGTTTTTGAAGATTTTTAATGTGGTCATTAAAATATTTACAAGATTGTTTGTGAGGTGAAAGTTTTAGAAGTGAGCATGCACTGAAACGGTCGAGTCAAAGTTTCCCATACGGTTTGGAGGGTAGGGTACTGGGCACATAAGATTTTCCACACCTAACGATTATTTTTATTTTTTAAAGACTATTTTATTCATGTTTATCTCTTTTCTCCGACAAAATAAATATTACGGATTAAGTTGTGCTTTTAAAGTAGGCCTAACTAAGTAATTGATTAGCAAGTCGTTATTTGATTCTTAAAACTCGAGATCGCTTACTAAGTGATCAGATTACCTGAATCGATTCTAAACAAACAATCGATATACGATGCGTAGGCCGGTAGAGATAAACAGACAATTTTATCACTGTCTGACTGTTGACAGTATTTATTTTTCATGAAACCCAACAAAATGTCAAACTTAAGGATGCTATGCAATAAATTGGGGTTCTTTGCATAGGTGTAGATAACTAAATTCAGTTGGATAGTAAGAATTAACAGTATCTTTATTTTAATCATCACTCGGGCGAGTAAACATAATATATGTCATTATTTCTGTTAAAATTAAAGCCATAATTTGTTTTATTTTAAGTTTATTTGTAGTTCTAGTTTTAATTTTCAGTTTTTGAAGATTTTTAATGTGGTCATTAAAATATTTACAAGATTGTTTGTGAGGTGAAAGTTTTAGAAGTGAGCATGCACTGAAACGGTCGAGTCAAAGTTTCCCATACGGTTTGGAGGGTAGGGTACTGGGCACATAAGATTTTCCACACCTAACGATTATTTTTATTTTTTAAAGACTATTTTATTCATGTTTATCTCTTTTCTCCGACAAAATAAATATTACGGATTAAGTTGTGCTTTTAAAGTAGGCCTAACTAAGTAATGTTTGAATTCAAAATATTATGCTTTGTTTGTGAGGTGAAAGATTCGATCATCGAATCCTGTAAAACACCGAATCCTCGAATCTCGAATACTTGTCAGGATTCGGTGGATTCGAAGATTCGAGTGGCCCATCTCTAATTAAAATATGTTAGTATTTGTCTAAAAATAGGCAAAGGTAGCATACTTTAAAAATTACTAACATTAGATACATGATTTAGAATATTAAATACCCCCTTTCTCTCCTTCCCCTCACCCCCCACAAAAAAACCTCTGAAACAAATTAATATGGTTAGCATAATTTGCCAAAACATTTTTCTCGTAATATTTCAACAAATAATTAGCTAACTATCTAACCCCTAATAAATAGAATGTGATACATCAATGATGGATATAATATTTAATCTTTGTGCAAAGCCTATTGATAATATTCTCATAACTATAACATTAAAAAAACAACACTTAATGTTAGTCAAACTTTGGCAGATAGAATTCAATACATATATAAATTTATGTTTGACTAAGCTTTAATAATATTCAAATGTTTTAACTTAAAATATAATAAATATCAAATGTAGACTAGTTTAAATAGAATAATCCACAGGTCTGTTAATGTTTTCATTGTTGAATCATATATTCAGATTTTAACATTTCTTAGCCAAGAAATATTTTAAAGAAAATGAATTCATTATATCCAATTCTCAAAAGAATTAATATTGAATGAAAACACTTTTAAGGGAAAGACATTCACACATTTTTGATATGCATGAACAATTTACTCAACTTATGGTTATTTAACCATTTATGGAATCAAACCTATTTTGAACATCATCTTTATAAATTTATTGTTTCAGAATTATTGAGAATGTCATTAACATAAATTTTTTAATTTGTGAAAAAAACTTTTTGAAATAGTAATATTTTTAAAATTTTTACTCATCATCTGAAATAAGAATTGCCACATAATCAATATCAGCTTTTTTTGGGGGGAGGGGGGTATGAATTTAAATAAATTGAAACTAAAAATTACTGAAATATTTTTAATCTGTATATAACATACATTGCTATATTAATAATACAATCAAATATTAAAAGGATGGATATGATAATATAATAACTTGAATTAAAATATCTAAGATATATTATATTAATATATTTTCAGTAATTTAAAAAACATGTAGAAGCAGATTGAAGAACATATAAAATATTTACTAATGTAATAAACCAATATGCTTTGTCACACATTTTGTTTTATATGTGTTTTTAAATGTTGTGATATATGTAATTGACTAAAACTTGACATGCAATTCATAAAGTACAATTAAAATAATTAATCTTTGAACCAAATCTATTAAGGATATTTAATAAAACATATTTATACATATACCGATATCAAATTTGCACAATCATAGGACACAAACCTAAGTGCATTTAAGTAAGATTTTTTATTAAATTTCATTTATGTTCTAATTCTATACATAATATCAGAAGAAATGATATTCAAACTATCAAGCATACATAGAACATTTATATTTATATAAATATATGTATTGTAGTTTATGTTAGTAAATTAAATCTACATGTTATTAATGTCATATGTATGTGTGTTGTGTGTGTGTATGTATGTGTGTGTGTATGTATGTATGTATGTGTGTGGGTATATGTATGTATGTGTGTGAGTGTATGTATGTTATGTCTGTGTGTAAGAAATATATTGTTTAAATTTAAACTGCAAACACCTATAACTGACACTAAATAGTTTTTCATGATGTTACATAAATAATTCACTTTTAACGTAGTCTATACTAAGAAGTAATTATAACAATATTAGGTATTATAGTAATCATACTACAAACACACACTTCTTATCAACATTATGTTAGCTTTAATTGAATTATTCATCAAATGAAATGTTTACATTTTCTACATTTTAATATGCTATTGTAAGGGCAAAACACACAGATATAAGCTTTAAGTATATAAAAATAACCATGAAACCTTTTGACAAATATTATAAAATTATAGCTATTATACATTGAAGGTTCCCTAATGGAAGATTCAATATACTGATAAGTGTGATATACTAATGCTTAGTAAAACAGTATACATTATTATTTTTATTATTATAGACTGAACCTAAATCAGTTAAGCTATATAGACATTAAAAAACAGTATACTATACAAAATATTTTTTTTTTATCATCAGTATACTGACCCTAATGATTTTTCTACAAGCGATTGGTTAGGCTCAAGAAATAGGCTAAAAAACTTTCAATAGAGTCTTGTAGGTATTTTTTAAAAGCACTTATTTTGTGTATATCCAACATACTGTATAATTTTTGAATATACTTGTTTCTACAAGTCTATCCATGACATATTATTTGCATAACTCATGGAGAGTATCATTAAAAATACTAATGATAAATATAAAAGAATGACAAATGAAGCATGATAAAAATAATTAGTTGATTCTCCAATCAGTGTAAATTGACATAGATATATGTACAGGCTAGGAGAGTTTAGGTTCTGTTGATGAATACACAGTCATATACTATTCTCAAAATATTTTTTTCCGTTAGGTTAAATACAAATTATTATTATCAAAATAAAAAGGTATACAAGATTAAAATTGAGATGGTATAAATAAACAACATAAATTTCTTTAAGTTAAAAAGTACATAAAAATTGTTTTAATGTTTTTTTAAAAAGAAATAATTTGATTTAAACTAATATTTAACATTTATATTTAAATGGTATCTTTTAACTCGATTTATTTGATAGTTTTATCATGATATACTTCGATGTATCCATCTAGCAACATTCATAACATTAATATTCTTTTTTAAGAATGTAGAAGAGAAATTTAACATTTACATAAAGGGAAAAATGAATCAATTTTTTTTTCCTTTTGTAGATTAAAACAGTTGTAGTAACTACAGTAATGTATGATAATATGTATTACATGTTGTTTGATCTTTACATCAATTTTTGTTTAGCACACTCTGGGCAGATGATGTCATCACCATCGGTGATAAATCCCCGACCAACCAGTGATGTTTTGCATGTAGCACAAATGAAACAATCATTATGCCAGTGTCGATCTTCAAAAGAGATAAATCGAGTGCCTCCAATTCCTAAAATAATAAATAAGAAATAAATACAAAGTTAATACATCTCATTTAAGGATTATTCA
Organism: Timema shepardi; assembly: GCA_902151425.1. NCBI lineage: Eukaryota > Metazoa > Arthropoda > Insecta > Phasmatodea > Timematidae > Timema > Timema shepardi. The sequence continues at coordinate 26,770 of CABFVX010003509.1, read as the reverse complement.
AGCACAGTAGCTAAACTAATCCAAATACCGTACCTATTTAATATTAATAGTCATAACATTATTATTTTTAATGTTTAGATAATGTATACCAGCAAATTGTATTAAGAAACACTTATCTACAATAATTTACCATGACTACACTATAGAAAGGTCAAACCAAATCAAATCTTGACCCCCTAGTGTCCCAGGCAAGAGTGCAAACTACCACTCCAGTTCTACTAGTGGCATAAAATAGTTAACTTATAGTTAGTTTAGTACTTTAGAATGTAAATCCCCCCCTCTCTATCTCTCTCTCTCTCTCTCACACACACACACACACACACACACACACACACACACATATATATATATATATATATATATATATATATATATATGAATAGGTGATTGTATAGACACAGTCGAGGTCTCTTAAATAATATTGTGAACACAAATCACAACAAGTCTAACTGTCACTGGGCTTTACCACAAACCCTGTGATTTGAACATGCAAGGAAGTTGAATTACACAATTTTTGCCTGGGTACAACAACTAATATAATTAAGTGGCTGATTGTTTGAAAGGATTCAAATGTTATAAAAGGTTTATTAGAAAAATGATTCTCCTTCCTCTTTTTAGTAAGTGATTTTGTGATTATTATTCAACTAGTATTGCTTCTAAATTCTAGGCTATGTATTTATGATAGGAAATATAAGAAATTAAAAACTTAATTAAAAAATAATGTTACTCTAAGGATAAATGTGTGTTTAGTAGCCGTCTTAAAATTCAATTGATGAATGAAAGGTTAAACACATTTTATGATTACCTGTAATAGGCTTAACACATGCAGTACATCTCTTAGCAAAAAGCTCTCCAAAGCACTCTGCACAATATGGCTTCTCATCTCGAGAAGTGAAGCGTTGTCCAGCCAGAGATGTATTACAATTAGTACAAGTGAAACATTCACGATGCCAGGGTTCATTTTTGTAGGTAACACCACCACTTGTAATGATCTACAAACAGAAAACATAAGTTATACTTATTATAATACAAACACAAACTTATGAATTTTAAAGTCGTAATTTGTGTGATTTTCATCTCAGTGACAAGTTTAGCCTATTCAGATTCAAAATTGGTGATATTTACTCACATGAAATATTAAATTGTATTTGGGAAAACATGGCCATTATGGTGGCTGAAAGATGCCTATAAATACTTAGTATAGTAGATTTATTTATTAAGTTGGGAATAATTTGCAGATAAATTATTTCTATTACTGATTCACCTTAAGCTGATACCTGATGTAAACAAAGCCATGGGGAAGTCTATGCTCTGATTTGCTAGTGAACGAACTTCAATGGTATCCTTTCACTGATTAGTCCCACCTTTGTTTTGTATTAAACTTGTTTTAAAATAACATTATAAAACTATTAATATCTAAAATTATCCCTCCACCTGATTTAAAAATCATACTTTAAGCTTTGAAAGCACTATTAGAATACCAACAAACTCCTGACTCAGCGTTGAGGGACCCTATAGTACAGTCCTTATCACATGTCAATGTCAAGTCAGCAATGGTCAGTCAGCAGTTCATCTTGGCAGTGTTAAGTGCTTGTGAGTGTTGAGTGCTTTCCTATTTATAGTGTTTGCTGAGTCTGGCCTGAGTTTTGTTAAAAATAAGACAGGACATTTAAAAGTATTCAAAAATACAAAAATTCGTAATGACCTACTTTGCTATGGAACTGACTACACATGGTCGGGCTGGTTTAAAATATTGCACTGGTGTTCCACCAACCATGTATGTCCTTTGGGTAGTGATATGGGACTGTTTTTTTTTTACTTCCGGTCTCAGGTTAGGATGAACCAATAATAATAGAAAGGCATGTGGACATGTTAGATGCTGACATATTATAACAAATAATGATTGTTACAATGGATAGAAATGTTATCTGTGAGTAATTTGTAATTTCTTCTTCTTCTTAAATCACTATTTCTTTAACACTTAATCATAGTACTATCATTTTTTATGTAAAAAGTATTTTATTTTTATTTACAATTCTTCAGCTTGGTTATAAGTGTTTTTGATAAGTGTTCAGTGAAGGTGAGATAATGTGTTTATTATGTTCCAAAAGACTCAAGTTGACATATAAAGAAATACATGGTATAATAAATGCAAACAAAGTTCGAGGAGACAAATTTAAATTTAGTTCAACTTAGAACTGTCAGCCCTTTTGATTGTCCTCACTTCATGCCTTTGAGTTAAAATAAACTCTTAACAAAATGAAAACTTATCTTAAATTTTATTTAAAATGATCATCTAGCTTGCACCTAGGTTTTTGTTCTGATTTGCCAGCATTTAACTATAAAAAATATTTATTTATTTTGTTGGCAAATGCATCTCAGAAAAAATCATTTTCACCATCTTGTGTTTATAGTGCCTGTTATTTCCAATTTGGTCAAAATAATCTTTGGTCAGTAAATGTTAATACTAGGTTGCTTCTATTATCATCATCATCATCATCAACACGTCTTATTACCCGTTCGGGTTATACGCACTTACGCTAATGTATAATGGTAGGGTGATTGTGTAGATGAAATGGAGGACCTACAGTTTAACGTGGAATCCGAACCACGGTGGAGGCCTGGCATTCCCCTCATTCACAAGTTGTGATTAACACACGTCTTGTCAGAGGCGAATGAAGGGTTTGGTAATCAGATAAATCTGTGCCGGGACTGAGGATTGAACCCCGGACCCTAGCACAGAAATCTGACACCTTAACCCTGGACCACCAGGTCACTGCTTCTATTATTGATCCAATGAGGCTCATTATCCAAAAATTACTACTTTGGTAAAAGGCGTTATCAATATAATGAAAATTAAAAGAACAAGCTGTGGGAAAATATGGTCTAATTGAGGTGGCTGCAAAAGAGAGATAACTAATATTAAAATTATACAAATATACATTGAATACTATATAACCACTTAAAAAAAATATTCATTTAGTGAAGAATAAGAAGAAGGTCGTGTGTATGATTTTGATATGATCCTAAGCAACAATATTGGAGATTAAAAAAAAAAGAAGGTGTAAATGCATACATTGAGACCAAGAGCTTTATTATGTTCTATTTATTTAGGTATTTGTGCCCAAGTTTCTAGAGTAATGACTCTCTTTAACTTATTTATGAATTGCATAAACATAGCTTTAGTGTATATATTATCAACAAAGTAAATACTATATGTAATGTGCAGAAATGGATGAAGAAACGAATAATGCTTTGCCATCAGCTAGCTAACAATGTGGATTGATTCCAACTTAATGTGCAACATGAATCTTTACAAATATTTCTGTGGAAGAAAACTTACCACTTCATTTTTATGAAAGCACTTCTGCTACGAATTGGTAAGACAATCTTGCACAACGTTTCTTATGATGATCAATTTAAATATAGCCTCTCATAATTGTGTTTACAGTAGTAAAATAGATCTTACTGAAGGCCCATAATCACAAAAGTTATGGTGTAGTTTATTTTTAATTAAAATATATATTATATATATATATATATATTAAAATATATTCAATTTAATTTTACCTATTTTCTTATGAGTTTGTAAATATATTAAAGGTTTTTTTTCTCGGGTAGTAGGGAAAGGTGTGTGGTGACTGAATATATATGGTAAAAAGTCTTTCTTAGGTACTAAAAACCTCTCTCCCTCATTCTTTCCTTAACTTGTCTAACCCCACTCTTAATTGGTTAAACCTTCACGACAATTTGCAATTAAAACACAATGTTTCCAAACATAAATTAAATAAATGATTATTTATAGCTAAAACATTAAAAGCATTTAATTGTTGAAGATATATATATATATATATATATATATTGAGAGAGAAATGAAAGGGAAAAATAATATTTTATCAAAGAAAGCATTTATGTCAGTTTTATCGCTTTGGGGGTTGGTTTTAAACTTAGAATGGTATATAAATGTTTGGCATTTTTTAAACTGTTCACTAGAAGATTTGAGGATAATTACTCTCACAGTATACCTTGATTAACAGCAGTGTTTCAGATCATGCCATCGAGGCTGGAATAAAGGAGATGGGATTTTTAAACCAATTACAAGCAACATTAAATACTGTGCCTCAACACTAATCAACATTATTCACTAAAATTACCAAATTACTTTGGAATACCCGTGCAAAGGTGGAAATGTGCAACTTGTAGACAATATTATTTCTTATTAAAGAGAAGAACTGCTTATGTAAGTGGCATCGCCTCAGGGCAATTAAGGCAAGCACTGCTTGCCTATATATAGAATCGCAAGTTATGTCAGAGAGGCCAATAGTGTTCGAAAAAAGTTCTATCTTGATTTTTACTAAAGAACTGTTACCACTATTCACAATAGTTACCAGTTCACTTATTGGGTTTAAATCCCTCTCTTGGCAGGAACCTGAAATTCATGACAAGTTCACCAAGAGCCATTTTGCCATCAACAAGGGAGAATACATCTTTTCTGCCCTTGAGTTTGACTAAGGACATAAACAGCACAACGCAAATGAAAGCAGTAGTGGAGGCATAATTGGTTCGGACTAAGCTTTGGCAAATCCTAAGCAATTTTTTAAATGAGATTGTAAAAAAAAAGATACTAGTTTCAGTGGAAATTTTTAAGCAATATGCAAACCATGATAGCAACCTTCTGAGTCATAGAAACTTCTTCCAAGAGCTTGTTGTCGATCTAATCGCTACTAATATCCACCTAACTGCAGATAATTGAAAATGATATGAGATTGAACAATTGAATACTGAACTATACAACAACCAAGTATATGATGGTGCTGCATTTTTTCATTCCTTGTTGTCATTTACCTCCTGGACTTTCAAAGAATACTGTAACAAGGTTGGATATTGTTATTAAAAATATATAAAATTATATTTCATTACGTTTGTGCAGTAATTATATGAGACAAGACAATTTTATCTACCTTCTGCAAGTTTTTAAATATGCTATTAAGGTTTATGTTTTCAGGTAGTACGCAACTGAGATGTAAGACTTAGGGCAGTATGCAAAAATATTACTAAGTGTGAATGGATGTTTAGTGGCGCGTTAGTGTAGTTCTGAGCATACTCACGGTCCACCTTCTAGTCTATAATGATACAAGCAAACCAATGTCACTAAGGGTACACTTGGTGATCTTCTTAGATACAACCTTTAGTTTTAAGTACCACACCACTGACACATTGGTAGTTTTCTAGTACTACACAGCAAGACATACATCTATCAAAAACAATAAGAATTAAGTAAGAGTCCAAAATTACTAACTCAACAAGAGCTAGTAGTTTTCATGTTAGTTTTCTAAACAATGTTTTGTAAATTTTGTTCAAATATATGTCACAACATAGGATCTTAAGTGTGTCAACTATTTTTAAAAGTTAAGGATAAGCGTGATAGAGTACCAGATAAGGGAGATGAATTTAAGTTTTGGATGGACTAGAGTGAAATAAAGAACTTGTCTACATGTTTACATGTCTGTAAATTCAACCTTACTCACCCCTAACACATTATTGTTATTAGCGCATACACTGATAAAAATGTCTGATTAGAAATAGTAGTTAAGCTGATAAAAGATTCACCTTGTTGCATTTGACGCAACGGGTGGCAAACTTCTCCTCATAGCACGTGGCGCAGTAGATCTCCTGTTCACGAGGGATAAAGCTCTTGGTACCAATAGCAGACTTACACACACAGCAGCAGAAACACTTCTCATGCCACTGGCGCGTCTTGTATTCCATCTTCTTGGTGCCTAAAACAAGAAAAAAACACTATCTTTCAATCACACCTCAACATAACGAGGACTGACGAATAGATGGGTATTGTTGTCTAGACTCCGATGCTCCAAAGATGACGCGACAATATAGGTAAATCAATGAAGGGAAGAACACATTAATTAAAGAAGCTTTACCACCACTTTCTGCAACAATTTTTATTTTTATTTGTAAAACAAATACTGTCAACGATATAATTAATTAGAGTAGAGGTGATGATGATGATGATGATGATGATAGTAATAATAATAATAATAATAATAATAATGAATAGATGTATCACAGCTCTCTTTGAAGAAGTAAATAAAAGTACTTTTAGTAGAAAACCTCCTTAGCTCAGCCAGTCAGTATTCAAACTCAATATATATCTCAGCCATATTTTTTGCAACTAAAATTTCACATCAAAAATATGATGAAGGTAATAATATCGTCACCAGTATTGTTTATGATCATTCCTAATCGTAGTTTGTATGTATTTAAGCAATCAATTTTACAATGGCTAATCCTAGTTTTCCAAAACAGAACTGTAATCTTCTATAGAAATTTAATTAGTATAGAGTTAATGTTACTTCATGTTACCGGTACTTTAATACGGTTGAAAAGTTATGCTCTGGACCATTAAGCAGTTAATATGGACCATAGGGGGGCAGGTAACCCCCTCCCCCGCAACGATGTTTCAAATATTTTTTTTCAATGAGGTAGTCACACAAATGTAGAAAATAATTATTTGGTGGAAGAAGGACGCATCTAACTCTAATTACAATCAAAAAACAAATTTTAATAGCTTCTAGAGGCATATAATTAAAAAAATCTGGGAGTGGACTACTCCAAATAGCTTTTAGAGACATCTAATTTTAAAAAATCCAGACGATGACCACTCTAAATAGCTTCAAAGGGTATGCAAATTTTAACGTTTTTTTGGACAAGGACCCCTTTGAATAGCATCAAGCTTCCAAACTTTTGGCTTGGGGTCCCAAATCCTTCAAACCTATCTTGTTTTGGCTGATACCCACAAACCCCTTTTCATCAACTCCATTTATGACAATCAAAATAAATCAATAATTATGGTTTAATAATGCAAAAACAATTTTCCCCACATTATATATAGTAATGGAAAAGTTCGTATAGATCTGACAATTTGTGCTGCCGGTGTGTTTTGATTTGATAGTGTACCCGTAATGGCGATCAAATGTTATTTGTATGTAAGGTATATTGCTTTGCACATTTCTAAATCTCGAGTTTTGTCTATTCTTGCATTTTGCGAGTTATTTACTAGTGTGTACACAGTTATGGAATGGAATGAAACCATCCAACTTCCATAAACATACATACCTAATCACGCCGTTCCCTTACGGGGTAGGCAAGAAAATGTGCATATAGCACCAAAAAGAAACCTACTCCGTACTTAATCCATTCTCACTAACTTTCTCCACACTTACATATCCTTGAATACTCACTTCACTTCAACAACATCCATATAGCGAGTCACCCAGGCTCGTTTATTCTTAAAGCTCTTAATGCGTCTCTTTTTGACACATTAATCTACAACATTTAGACACGTCTTACATGGCCTACCGCTTATTTTCAATCCGCACTCTCTACCTTCATCTATTTGCTTCGTCACTCGATCCACACTCATCATATCCACATTCCCAAACCATCGTAAGACGCTTCTTCCACAGTGACCTATTGAATTTCCTTTCAAACCACACTCCTTAAGCGCCCATTCATTACTGACTAGTCCATATTTTTCTACATACATTTCTGGGATATCTCATTACAAACGTAATCATTTTGCTTTTGTATTTATAATGGCAAACCCACGATCCACATCCATAAAACAATGTTGGCGTTAACACACATTAATACAATGCCATATTTAACTCTTTCAATATTTCATTCTTTGCAATAGTCCACATACCATCAATTTATTTCCTAGATGTATTCATTCACCTCTCTGTCGATTTCACCATCTATCCTTCCATTTTTACAGATCATCATGCCCAGGTACTCAAAATGATTCACTTGTTCTAACAGTTTTCCATTTATCCTAAGCTGACAAAAACTATCACCTTAGTTTTGGATAAACTTATACGAAGATCCGTTTTGCCTGTCACCACATTCATGCATTCTACACTTTATTTTCATCCTCAGCCACTAATATGGCATCATCTGCATATAACAGTACTCTCTCATTCACAATGTTCAATTGTACACCAACTGCATCTTCACAAGCATCCCTCATATACTCATCCATGAATACATTAAACAACCCTGAAGACACAACACAACCTTGTTTAACACCCTGTTCAATGTCAAAACATTCGCTCAAAGCTCCATTCTCCCTAACGCATTCTTTACTTCCATCACACACCGCCTTAATCCCATATACTAACCATGCATCTACACCACACTTTCTAAGAACATTCCATAACATACTCCTATTCACCCGATCGTATGCTTTCTCCAGATCATTGGAGCTATTATAATGGTTCCTAGATATAATTAAATCATCTCGTGCGAAGAATTGGTGGTTAGCTTGTGAATTATATTTATATTAGCTACATTATTAGTAATTTGTAATTAAATATTTCACTAAGGAATTCTTTATTGTCATCTAAGGTATTTAATAATAATTTATATTAGATCATCCTCGTGCTTCACGCGGCTTTCGTATCTTTTGACATTTATAAACGATTCAAATACTACCTCCTACCCGTTTCACCCTCTTAGGGTACACATTACGAAAACTCCCAAAATGTTTTTGACTTGTTACCTAAAAATAACCTTCCTGCCAAGTTTAATTTTCCTGGATCAAAAAAAACAACCACTCTGGCCCGTTTCCTAAAAAGACTTTCCCAGCCAAGTTTCATTTTTCGAGCTCAAGTGGTTAGGAAGATTTGAAAATCTCACCCTCTCCTCACTTCAACCCCTATGGGGTAAAGATCTCAAAAGACCTCTGGTCCACTACCTAAAAAGAACCTCCTTACCAACTTTCATTGTTCCAGCTCAAGCGCTTTGAAATAAATAGAAGAACTC
>CABFVX010003509.1:6407-17723 GCA_902151425.1 Timema shepardi | reverse complement strand
AAAAAAAAAAAAAAAAAAAAAAAACTTCCTGCAAAATCTGAAGATTCCAGGTCAAGAGGTTTGGGAAATACGGTGATAAACGAGTGATCCAGTCAGGGCTTTTGTTTTTGGGCCAGTTTCTTAGTCGAACTTAGTGCGCCTCAAGTGCGGCGCTCTACTTAAGTACAAAACGACACCTACCTAAATTCGAATGGAATGTGCCAGATTCACATATGAAACTGACCCATTCCATTCTTCCATTCTGGTCTAGGTAGGTGTCGTCCTGTATTTGTTATCAAGCAGTACTTGAGGTGTACTAAGTCTGACAGATTTAAGAGGTGAGGGTATAATTCATATAATATTAATATAAGCTTTCTGTAATTAGAAAAAGGAAGGGAGCTTTATGAAATGGCAGGGGCCCCTAATGGAAATGGCTAGGCACGCCAATAATAGTGACAATGATTTCAAAGGATTCTAGGATTTGAAGTCCAATCTTTACTTTTTTTTAAATCCAAAAGCTACATTTAGAAGCACAACAATTTAAAATTCATAGTAAATTCATGATTTGGACATATGATGTATCATCCAAAATCCACGAATAAACACGATTAGTCTTGATCCATTGTGTTTAAGATGTCCAACAACCTCTAGTGCATGAGCGTTGTGCTTAAGACAATATCCAACAACCTCTAGGGCATGAGCGTTGTGCTTAAGACAATATCCAACAACCTCAAGTGCATGAGCGTTGTGCTTAAGACAATATCCAACAACCTCAAGTGCATGAGCGTTATGCTTAAGACAATAACCATCCTCTAAAGCATGACCATTGAGCATAATCGTTAAGTCGTTGTGTTAAGGATAGTGGTCAACAATTTTAAGATATTTAAGGTTTATTCGCCCCAAACAAAAATGTAGGTGCACTTCCTTTAAATTCGATCTTCCTCGTCCGTAGACCATTAGAGTAAATACAGTAGCCCCATGGCTTCTTTGGTGCTGACTGACAGCTCACAGCTGACTTCTGACAGTCAACATATAGGTATATACCTAAATTTTGACTGTAAGAAGTGACAGCTGCTAAACACATGATTTAACAGATCAAATGTTTCGGCGTAGGGATACATAATTTGGTCTGGTAACTTTTCAAAGCCGTCAGCTGTGAGCTGTCAGTCAGCACCAAAGAAGTCACAGGGCTACTGGATATGGATGGCACGGAGCTCATTAAAAAAAGCGTCTTGGTACTTTGTTAGTGCGGTGTAGATATGAGCTCGGTTTATGTTGGTGTTTAGGAATGGCTCATTAAACACAAATTGTAAAGAGGGGAAAACCACGAGCAATGACGACTTGTTTATTTATAGCTGTGTTATGTCATCGGGAGTCTCTCTTTTAACAAGTTCAAGTCAACAGGTCAGGGTTCAATACCTACCACGAACACCGTGTAAAGTGGTTATGTTTTTTAAATGAACGGCAGAGCTAGGTGAGTGGTTAGCACGCCTAGTTCAAGCCCCTGAGACCCTTTAAGATGTATAAAGATTTTTCTTTTAGCACCACGTCTTAATACCCGCTATGGTTATACGCTTATGTACTAATTACGCTCATGGTTTTAGGTATGAGGTTGATTGAATTTATAGGATGTGCATCTGCATCTGCTTGGAGGAAATGTGGACAACTATTTTGGAATAAACAACCTTAGTACACCCGACCGAGATTCTAACCTTGACCTCTCCGTTATCAGCAGTCTAGTCTACTGCAAGTTAGATCATGCGGCCACCGAAGCGAACGAGAAGGGAGACAATTGGGTACGCCCTCTTGGTTTTATCCATATAAGCCAAGCCTACTATCCAAACACACGAAGAAATTGTGAAATATGTGTTAATGTAAACATTTAAGGTGCGGCATAAGGGAGCGAGAGTAATTTTACAATTTTTATAGCATTACATCTTTTTGGTCAAAATAAGTTAAATATTTATTCAGTAGTAACATAAAGTTTAGTTTCTTGCACATGCTAATATAAACAGATGAGTTTCCTGGAATTTAGTCAAAACTTTTTCTCTTTATTTAAAAACTTTCAAAAAAATTCCAGGACAACCTTGTCAGATATTCAAGATCTGTTGATATTAGCATGTGAGAAACCTAAATTCTATATTGCTACTGGATAAATATTTGATCTATTTTGGTCAAAAAATTTCAATTCCATAAAAACTGTAAAAATACTTTCGCTCCCTTCGACCGCACCTTAAATATTTATTTCGGTGACATTCAATTTTGTTTAAAAATAAAAAAACTATACCAAGATAGAATTCAACTAACATCTCCAGTTATACACAATAAAACTAATAAAAATTTGCTCTTAAAATTCATATTATTAGCATCACGTCTTACTACCCGTTCGGGTTGTATGCACTTAGGCTAATATGTAATGGTAGGGTGATTGTGAGATGAAATTAAAGACCTAGAGTTTAACATGGAATCCGAACCACGGTGGAGGCCTCGCATTCAACACATTCACAAGTTGTGATTAATGCACATCTTGTCAGAGGTGAAGGAGGGGTTTGGCAATCAGATAAATCTTTCCCGGGACCGAGGATTGAACCACGGACCCCAGCACATAAATCCGACAACTTACCCCTAGACCACCAGGTCACCGACTTGCTCTTAAAAGCTTACTAAATTATACATAAAGTATATTTTTTTACACTTTTTTACTAGAAAGTAGATTGTAAATAAGGTATTTATAATATACTTAATTATGTTCATATATTTAAGTATATGACATCCTAGTTTTCATACCCCTCCTCTTCCTGGTAGTGCGGGTGTATTTTTTCAAAGTTACCTTTGCAGACCCTACCCATTAGAATAAGTTGTTAAGGCGATTGGCCCTTTTCATTTGACGTGGAAATGCAGAGCCATGGGTACAAACGGTTGTCTTCAAGATTTTTGATTGTTTTGCTATTTTCTTTTCAGAAACGGTTTGTTAAAGAATAAAAGCATGTTGATTAAGTTATATTTTTTTATAAACACACCTCTTCTATAATTTTAACAGTGATCAAATCTAGATAAAATTGAAATTTTTCAATATAAAACTGCCGGCTTCATAACAAAAAATAAGAAAATGTAACAATTACTATACATCGATACATCATAATAGAAGGGGTGTTGAAATTATTAACATACAAATTTCACTCGTTCTCGAGAAAACTGATATTTCAAAGTGTATGATTTTTCCGCAAGACCTGTCCGGTAGCCAGCACCATAATGTTTCCGTGATCCATCTCTTCTTGTTGGCGCTGAAGGGTCCTTTGGTCGATTGTGAAGCCACGCCACACCTTTCACCCTCCATCCCACAAAATAGGTTTAAGGGCCAGTTTCATAGTCAAATTTAGTACGCCTCAAGTGCGGCGCTATACTCAGTACATGACGACACCTACCTAAACCAGAATGGAATGGGCCAGTTTCCTATGCGAGAACGGCCCATTCCATTCGAGTTTAGGTAGGTGTCGTCTTGTACTTAGTATAGCGCCGCACTTGAGGCGTACTAAATTTGACTATGAAACTGGCCCTTAGAATTGCACTCGAAAGGGCCAAGGGCCTTAAATGACCTTGGAGATGAACGTACTCCTCCTCTAACTAGTATACTACTCCTACAGTACTGGTATACTATACTACCACTATACGACGACTAAATACTATTACCACTATAGGATAGAACACGATCACAATGAGGCATAAATAAAAACCAAATTAATGTCACAGGTTGGAATAGAATGAAGGGTCGTTATATTTCTATACGGGCTCAATAATCACGCAATGTGTTGACTGTAGAAACATTTAACGTATAATGTGTGTGTGTGTGTGTGTGTATATAAATACACTAGAGTAAAGTAAGATAATTTATAAATTAATATTGTATATAGTCCTATATTTGTCACGTGTATGTTAGACATTCTGTAAATTATGTATACTCATTTGATTGATAACTTTTTCTTTTCATAAATACATTTCACACATAGATAGTAAAATATTTTTGGTAGGTACTGTGATTATAACATTCGAAAATGGACAATTTTTCATTATTTTATCATTTGGATGCATGGATAAGACGCACAGAAACAAAATAATAAAAAAACCACTAGTCATGTGTCATGTGTACTGAAAATAAGAGAAAAAAAACTTATTTTCTTCTAAAATTAAACACATTTAAAGAGATCATTTCAGCCCAGAGGCGGAGCCAAAAGAGGGGAACCCTCCCCCCAAAGGACAGTTTTTAGTTAGTATTAACAATAATAGTTAAAAAGTTAAAGGAATTAAATCTATATAACAGTTGTTACTGTTAATTCTATAAATAAGGTTAATGTATATAATCACCGGATTTTATGTATAGTAAGCAACAGTTCTGGTGAATGGGATACATTTCTCATGTAGTAGTCAAATTATTCACATTAAAATGTTATTATGTATAATAGCCATCACCCTCTGGTAAAATTGATAAATCTCACGTTTGTGCAAGTTATAACCTGTCTGATTCATGCTGTACATATATAATGAGGTCGATCTTTTATTGAATGCGGACGTGTGGTGTTATCTTGATTTGGAATCTGTTCGTTTAACCTAACCAACTTAGCCTAGCCTAACCTCCAGAATATTATAATTTATTACTTCAGCCAAACAGGTTTGTCATGTAAAATAACCAGTTAAATTAATAAATTGCATGCATTTAATCACATTAACCACTAATATCGGTTAGTTTGGAAAATAACAGATCATTATGCATAGTAACAAATTTATTACTTTAACGGTAACATAGTAACTACTAGTTTTACTGTCACGTAATATCTCACAAGCCAATTGCTTTGCGTCTCAATAATTGATTTACATTTTTAACACATAATTTAACTAACAAAAATTAACAATAAACATATATAAACAATAAACTTTTTTTTCCAAATATTCCCATTAATTTCTAGCTAAGTCTTAAACTTTCCCAGACGGGGAACCTGCCCCGGTCGACCCCGTGAGGGCAANNNTGTGTGAAAAGGGTTGTGTCATCTGTAATTTTTCATTACTACCCCTGTCTCTTATCCACCCCCGCCCCGGGCCCCCCCGGGAGGGCAACCCCCCCCCCCCCCACACCCCTCTTAAGAAAATTCTGGCCGCGCCTTCCACACACAAAAGTTCAAACCGCACCCCCCACCCTCTCTAGGAAAATTCCGACCTTACCACCCCTCCTTCACGAAAATCCTGGATCCGCCCCTGTTGCAGCTAAGGGTATTTGGCTTCAATAATTTCAATAACTGTTATATAAATGGTCTGTGAAAGAAACCGCTTTTCTAGGCCATCTCCTCAAAGTATGGTTTCTGGTTTCACCGAAGCGGAAACATTTTTAAAAAAGATATGAAGAAAATTTGACCATCGTTTCTTGGGAGTGGCGAATGATCTCAAGTTTGACAGAGCACACTCAAATTTTCACCACGTCTTACTATCCGTTCGGGTTATACGCTTATGTACTAATTACGTTAATGATTTTAGGGACTTGGGTACTAGGAAGGGTATACTTATAGAGGAAGTGTACACACAACCGAGATTCGAACTTCGATATTCCCGTCAGCGGCGGTCTAATCTACTACGAGAGTAGTGCCTCAGACCATGAGGCCACCGAAGCGGGTTAACGTGAACATTGAAACCACAAATATTACATGGATTTTGAACATAAAAGAGACCAATCCTAAGTGCAAGCTAGATAGATACGAGCTCCCTCTTGTTCAAAACTAATGATAAATACTGAGAGGAGAGTAGAACAGACGAAAATAATACAAACAAATAAAACCTATTGAGAATCATTAAAAAGAGGGGAAACGAATTTGGATACAAACTTTTTCTAGTAAGTCGTATTTCTGATTGGAACACAGGGCCATAGTTTGATTTTCCGTGCTCGCAACAGAATACTCCTAGACTAATATTAGAGACGTAGAGGGGATGTAAGGGAGGCTCTATGTTGGATAAAACAAGTTATATCCAATAACAATTTCCATTAACATTTATTTGGAAAATTAATCCTATGAAATAAACTTTAAATGTAATAAAAATGTTATTAAAGCTCATTAAATACTCAACGAGTGGCATAATAAATGATTTTTAGTATACAAATCTAAAAAACAACAAAAAATATTGTTTTTACTTGTTTTTATTTAAGAAAATTTATTTGTTTTCTTTTGAGTTTGGATTAAAAAAAAACTTCATTCTAAACATTGTTAAGGACATTTATTATATAAATATGAATACCATATTTGTTGAGGCTTTAAAGACGTATTAGTAAAACTAAAAATAATCTTCAACAGACACACAAATTGTTTTTTAACAATGAAAATGTTAAGGAAGGTTCCCCTACATTGTTGATTTTAGAACAAAAATGTGTTAAACTAAAGTGTGCAAATGGTTTCCCAACAAAAGATGAAATGTTAAAAACACGCTTGTATACCCTTTAAGGAGTTTTGTAATAGTACCGAGTCCGAACGCATTTCATCCCTAGATACGATCTTAGCAATTTAACCCCGTTATAAATATATGCATCACATAATTTTTTTAGGACCGTGTCTTATTACCCTTTTGGGTTGTATGGCTATGTACTAATTACACTAATGGCTTAGGGATTAGGAAGGTTAAATTGAGAGGAAGTACACCTGACCGGGATTGAGCCCTGATCTCCCCGTCTTCAGCAGTCTAGTCTGAAACGAGACAAGCGCGATAGACCACGCGGCCATCGAAGTGGGTCATAAAACATTTTCAAACAAAGAGGTAAAAGCTTACCAATCATTTCTGAGTTTTCTCGCTACAATCCAAAGAACAGTAGGCCTACTATTTGATTCCCAATACCTCCATAAAATATAAAATAATCAAATTCTTCGAGGTTCACACAACTAAAAAGCTTCTCTTAAGGGTGCACTTTAGGCTAATGAGTTTAATTTTCAAATGTAATTTGAAACTATTTAAAAAAATCACAACGTATATAAGTATAGTTTTAAAATTCATTTTATGAAATGAAGTTGACATTATTTCATCTCATATTAGAAATTATAAGATTATATAAGGACCAAATATTTTATTAGAAAACTCAATTCTCTTAATTTTCTTTACTTTTGTATGGTATTTTACAGTAGCCCTACGACTTCTTTGGTGCTGACTGACAGCTCAGAGCTTTGAAAAGTTACCAGACCAAATTATGTATCCCTACGCTGAACCATATGATCTGCAAAAACATGTGTTTAGCAGCTGTCAGTCAGCACCAAAGAAGCCATATGGCTACTGTACTTCTATATAATACCATCCCAAACAATTATACCTATATTAATTAGTAAACTATTTAAATAGATATAAAAAAATTGCATGTTAACGCTGAGACGGCTTTCTGGGAGAATACCCTAGCAATAGCTTTGTAGGAGAAACATCCCATCCCTAGCAATACGCCCTAGCAACGGTTGTGTAAGAGAAATGTCGCATCAATGCCATGCCTTTGATTAAGCTAGAATAATAATCTGTAAGATTATTGTTGATGCATCGAACAGCTATACAATTTTAATATCATTATGCACAAACTTTATAATTATTTTAATTATAATTGAATTAATGGGTATTAATATTGAATCCTCAAAGTTATTATTTAGAATAAGTGAAATTTAGTTATATGCCTTAAGTAAAATTAAGGCACTATAAATTGGGTAAGATCCGCTAAGGGAGCCATATGGTCTAAGGCGCTACTCTCGCAGTATACTAGACTGCCGATGACGTTGAGGTTGAGGTTAAAATCTCGGTCGGGTGTACTGAATGAGGGTGGTTTCTCCAAAATGATTTTCCACTCTCCATCCATGTCAATGCGGGTACACTTCCAATAAATGTAACTTTACTTATCCCTGACCCATTAGTGTAGTTATTACATCAACGTATAGCCCGAAATGTGCTAAAAAAACTTAGGTAAGCCCTCTCACCATCTTAGGTTCAAGTTAGCCTTTTAGAGTATAAGACCACACAACTTTTCTGTTAATAAATCTTACAAAAAATCTATTTTTTAAATAAAATCATTGTTCTAAAATGATTAGTTTTAGTATTGTAATTGTTATTAGATCAAATATATCAATATTTTTGTATATGTTACTAAATGTGTGAAAATGGTAGTGTCATCTGCAATTTTTCATTACTACCCCACTGCCTTCATAAATAGCTAATTTGAACCTAAAAACAAATAATGAAAGTTGCGACTACAGACAAAATTGATATTTCAAATGACTATATTAACATTTTGAACATAATAGTACAGATGGGCATATTCAAATTTTATCGATAGCATTATGCATCCAAGATGATCAAATCTATTTTTTTAGTATGAAATTTTAATGAGCTTTTTCAATCGAAAAGATGTGTAGTTCAATATGTTCCAAGGCTAACCTGGACCTAGAATGGAGAGCGTGCTTACCTGTAGTTTGATTGCCCTCGGCCAGACGATGACGTCACCCGCCTCCTGTTCGGCCTGCTTCACTTGATCAAACCTTGTAAAGTCATTACCATTGATTTTCTGAAGCCAGACCAAACAAGCTAACCGTCAGTTGTTTCATTGGACGAGAGGTTGACTGACCTTGGTACCGGGGAGGNAGACATCTTGTGAATGTGAGGAATGCCAGGTCTCCACCGTGGTTCGGATTCCATGTTACACTGTAGGTCCTCCATTTCATTTCACAATCACCCTAACATTACACATTAGCGTAAGTGCGTATAACCCGAACGGGTAGTAAGACGCGGTGCTAATAATAATAATAATAATAATAATAATAAATAGTGAGTGAATAGAGTTCATCATTCATAGTTGATTTAATTTTGTGCACAGTGTGCATGGACTTGAGCATATAAACCCTTGGAATTGAGACTTCACCAGCCGATGAGAATACGTGGATAAGCTCTAGACAATTAAAACAACAGTAGGCCTATCTATACACAGAACATAGCAGGCGGAAACTAGCTTCTGTTTATTTTTGAAATTTCTTGTAGTGGACATAGCTGTTTGTCATTTGCGAGATTTATTTGTTTTAGAGTCAATAACTACGATTGTAAATAATATTGAAAATAAAGGAGAAACCTGCTTTGGTGGCTGTATGGTCTAAGGCGTCACTCTCGCAATAGGCTAGACTGCCGATGTCAGGCAGATTAAAGTTCGAGTCCCAGTCGGGTGTACTGAGGATAGTTTTGCCAAAGTGGTTTTCTACTTTCCTTACACGCAAATGCGGGTATACTTTCTCTAAATTCAACCTTCCTCATTCTCAACTTACCAGCGTAGATATTAGTATATTAACTTATAGCCCGAACAAGTAGTAAGACGTGGCCCAAAAGAAAGAAAAAAAAAGGGGAGGAGGAAATTTTTAATTTTTTATTCTGTTTTGAGAAGTAGATATACCCTAATACTCATTACAGTAATAAAATCAAACCAAATAAAAGAATCAAATTTATTTGATTATTGGTGACCTGGCGGTCTAGGGGTAAGGTGTCAGACTTCTGTGCTGGGGTTCAATCCTCGGTCCCGGTACAGATTTATTTGATTACCAAACCCTTTCTTCACCTCTGACAAGATGTGTATTAATCACAGCTTGTGAGTGTGTGGAAAGCCAGGCCTCCACCATGGTTCGGATTCCAATAAGCTATAGGCCCTCCATTTCATCGCACAATCACCCTACCATTACACATTAGCTTAAGTGCGTATAACCCGAACGGGTAGTAAGACGCGTTGCTAATAATAATAATATTTAATTGTTCCGGTACTACAACTTAAATTCAGCTAATTTTTATATTTCAAAATTTACAATTTAATGAACTTTGTTTTTCGAGGGAACCCTTAAAAAGCCATTATAGAGACATTGGGCCAGTTTCATAGTCAAGCTTAGTACGCCTCAAGTGCGGCGCTACACTAAGTACAAGACGACACCTACCTTAACAAGAATGGAATGGGCTGTTCTCGCATATGAAACTGGCCCATTCCATTCTGGTCTAAGTAGGTGCCGTCCTGTTTTAGTATAGCGCTACACTTGAGGTGTACTAAATTTGACTATGAAACTAGCTCCTTGTCTAATATATAAAAAAACAATCCATTTGAGGAGTCTAGACGGATTTTATTATTTTTATTTAACACCGCGTCTTACTTAGACTACTACCCGCTTTGGTTATACGCTTGTGTACTAATCACGCTCATGGTTTTTAGTGATTAGATGAAGTGTGCCAGCATTTACGTGGATAGATAGTGGAAAACCATTTTAGAAAAACCACCCTCGTCTAGACTGTATGAATTACGTTTTATTGTGGGCGGTTCTATTTTTATTTATGAAATGCGCACTGTACCTATGCGCTATTATATATTTTCTATTAATGATTATCGCGTGTCTGAACTACATCAATCTGTAGTTCATTTTGTGGAAAAATAGCTGGCACTAATGTACCGTTGCCCAGAGAAAGCTCAAATGTACAATGTTCCATTATTTTCGTGGAGGTTCTTTCCAGGACCCGATGAGATGAGGGGATGATGATAGTGAATGTGTCAGGGTGGAGCCAATACTTATCTTAAAAACATAGCTTAAGCCAAATCAACCAAACCACGGTGACCATGTGAATTATTCCCCAACCGAGAAAAATCCCCCGGTACCAGACGAGAATCGAACCAAGGATCTCTAGGTCAGCAGTCAGGGACCACACCACAAGGCCGGTTATTCTCTGTTAACTATGCGTCATTCACGAATCCAAGTCCAGCCTTAGTACGTTCAAATACCATTATTAAGATACTGCCCCAACGTATCGTAGCACCTACTATATATATGTATATATGTATATGTGTACTGTATATATGTATTACAGTACGCACTGTCTAAATGTCTCCTAGGACACTTTGACACCTATGGACCTATCAGCATTATATCTCCAGAGCGATATCGAACAGCAGACTCATATGGCACAATGGGTGAGAGAGCAGGTGGGCCAGATGACGTCACAAGGCTGTGGACAACCTTCCCCCTTCCCCTTTCCCCTTCTCACACACACCTGTAATGGAACATACGGCACGACAACAATGATTATTTTGTTCATCCCAAATATTACTAGCAGTGGCGTATTCCGAGAAAAATTTATAGGTATGCTGTACTATAAAAGTTACAGGGGAGATTTGGGGGCCGAGGACCCTCAACCACCGTTGTCCAAGAACGTCAAGGGATTATTTCAAAGGATATATCTGAAGATATGTTCATATAGAACAGTGGCTCTCGAACATTTATTATCTCCCTTTAACTGTATGCTATCTTAGGAAATTTAGAGCCCCCC
>CABFVX010003508.1:68997-84180 GCA_902151425.1 Timema shepardi | reverse complement strand
ATATATATATATATATATACACACACACACAAACCCCCCAGAGAACATTGGAGAGCGGGATAAAAGGTGGGGGTTAAAATATGGATCACCAAAGGGGGGAAACGTGCATGCCAACAGAAACCTCTACTGTATACTCCAAACATCCCGACGCTTCTTGAACGTAGAAGAATAACATCTCTTCGCATCTTAAGCTCTTTGGACTGTCTATGTTTGTGTGGCACGCTCTGGTGGTTATCGAAACTTGAGAGCAGCGGCTAGTTTTCCTCGCTGTGTGCTTATGCTCGCTAGTGTTTATGTTTTATTCCAGACTCGTAGTTGTAGACGAAGGGCCGGTGAAACGGGGTAAGTTGTGTACATTTTCCTTTGTCGATTCTTCTAGGATTGTAGCCAAATGCTACAGCAGATCTCTTACACACTTAAAGAACAACACTTCCTGCTGTCCTCTTCTGATAAATCCTCTCTACTTCCACCTTTCACCTCAATCACCTGTCTAAGATATTTTACATGTGTAATTTTCTTAACTCTAATCTTTCCAACTTTATAGCTTTACTGGGCCATACTAAACTTCATTCCACATACTTTCAATTCCTTATCTTTCTACCCCACTCTATCAAGTCATAAGCATACATCATGGCTTTCATTCTTTCCTTCTCTAGTTTTCGTGCCACTTTGTTCATGACCATTTCCATTATAATTACAAATAATAATGGCGAAAGGGCTTTCCCCTGCTCCACTCAATTTAAAAAAAATTTGGAACCACTTCATCGTCCCACCGTTTTAAAACAACTATTATTTTCATACATCATTTTCACTCTTAGTACGTCACTTTCCAAATTATTTCCACCCAGTTCTTCCAAACCACTGTAGGTTATACAGTAGCCCCATGGCTTCTTTGGTGCTGACAATCAACATTTAGGTATATACCTACAATTTTACTGTTAGAAGGGACAGCTGCTAAACACATGTTTTTGCAGATCATCTTGTGCGGTGTAGGGATAAGTAATTTGGTCTGATAACTTTTTAAAGCTGTCAGTCAGCACCAAAGAAGCCATGAGGCTACTGTACCTAACATCTATATTAATAAAATCAAAAGTTAATTTGGTTTGTCATGAGGATTGTGAAATTTATCACAACCAGAGGGTTGACATTTTAAAATCAGTAGCCTTTGTGCACTTCATAGCTGGCTTTTTCAATTTATGTTTTTTTTAATACCTATAAACCTGGGTTGGAAGAAATATAAAAAAAAGTGTTGTCTAGGAGTAGTCACGCAATGCATTGCATGGCCACCCTAGGCAACACTTAAGTACTTCTATCAGGGTAGAATGGTTTAGTCTTGCACTGAGTTGTACTTCTCTATCCCTTCCTCTTACCCCTCTCATTCACAACCCAACCTTCGCAACATTCAAATGTCAAACTACCTTCGTTGTTGGGTTATACCTCAAAAACAGTTGATGCAGAGGAGAACAACAAATATTACACTTTTTGTCCAAAAAGAACATTTATTATGTATTACTTTAGCATATATGTACATAACATCTGTTAAATAATAAATGTCCACAAGTGGATTTTCTAAACATAAGCTGCAGTAGTATCAAAATTTGGATAGGTTATGAAATAAAGATGAGGACCAGTAGTGTCCAACCCTGCAAATACAAAAATTAAAATATTGGTGACACCACTCATCCTTTAAAATTAGAAATGAGTTAATTATAAAGGATAGATGAAATTAATTTTGTTTCTAGTAAAAATCTTTCACTCTTAAGTAGAGTAGACATAAATTGTCTCCAAGTCTTGACACTACAGTCCACAGAGTATAGAGGTGAATCTTCAGATGTTCAAACGATAGTTCAATTGTTTTAACACTACAAAAGCTAAAGTTGTTTAGCCGCCAAAAGTGATGAGAAACTCAGCTACAATCTTCTTGAGTGTAGCATCGACCTCCTCGCTGATCTTCCCTTCCTTGGCGATGCTGGCCAAAAGAGGTTGCTGCGTTGCCCTAAGGTAAAACACATCACAATTAGTTATTTTTTTAAGGTGTTAACTATAATTAAAGAGACTAGCAAGTAGCCAGAGGTGTAACATGTTTTAACATGTCACTCTAGTGTTAGGCTGGATTGTCAATGATGGATAAGGATAGAGGTTCGAATCTTGGCCGGGTGTAATGAAAATGGTTATCCCTAAATAATTTCCCACTCTTCCTACCCAAAAATACATGTAAATGTAAAGATTCTAATATACTCATCTCTTTATGTAACCATCATTGAAATACAATCTGAAAAAATAGGTGAAAGATGATTTTTTTAAACCAATCAAGTTTGAATATAGCGTTGTTTTCTCAATCCTTAAGTTTTCATAAATCTTAGTATCACTACCTGCTCAGATTATACACATATGTACAATTTACAATTATGTGTGTGCATGGAGGGAGGTTTGGATTTAGAGCAGGCATGCATACATTTGCATGGAAAGAAAGTTGAAAATCATTTAGGGAAAACCACCCCCAGTACATTTGACTGGGATTCAAACCCTAATCTCAAAGTCCCCAAAAGTTTAATCTATTGCGAGAGTGACATCTTAGAACATTCAGTCAAAGAAGCGGGTAAGTGATTTCTTAAAACTATTATTATTTTCAAACTTCTGCTACATCATTTAGATGGCTTAAGAGGTCATGGTTACAATCCTAACAATCAAAAGGCTGGAAGAAATTTAAAGACCAGCTGTGAAAGACTTTAAAACTAGTTTTCTAAAAGTCTTTTTCTTTAAAAATGCAAACATACAGTACTATCTATGTGAATTTCAGAAAAATAAATTTTAAGGTTCTTATAATTCAATAAAACAAATTTGTGGGGAAAAAAAAGGGGGGGGGGGGAGTCATTACTCACTTAATGTGCTGCAGAAACTCCTTCTCAAAGGTGGTAATCTTGGCAGGGTCCACTTTGTCCAGATGACCCCTGACTCCACAGTAGATAACTGCGACCTGTTCCTCAATGGCCATTGGCACATACTGGCCTTGTTTGAGCAGCTCTGTGAGTCTCACTCCTCGGCTCAGCAATTGTTGGGTTGATGCATCAAGGTCGGAGCCGAACTGGGCGAAGGCAGCTACCTCACGGTACTGGGCCAACTCTAGTTTCATGGACCCGGCCACCTGTTCACATCAGCAAAACAAAAGCTTTGAAAATACTAGTCGTGTACAACTTAATCCTTACTGGGATCTAAGAATTGTTCTTAATAGGAGTGTCTAAAGTCCATCCTCTCAATTCAAAACCAACTCAAATCAAATCTATTAAATATTTTCAAAGCCAAATCGGGGTTTGAATATTTTTTGATATGTGTTTTATGATTGAAAAAATATACAGTATATTGGTGGCTATTTAAACATAAGTTAAGTACTAAAATGACATGGAAATGTTTTATTGTACAAATGATTGCAAAATTTCAATCCAATCTGATAGATTAAGTAATCACAGAAAACAATTCAACTACATAATATATAACAGCTCAAAATGGCCATAAGTGAAGATAAATTTAAAATTTTAGCTCTCAATTTCGTTATTGGCAAAGCTTCGTTACTGTCAAAACCAAGTTGAAGTTTAGCATAGCCCTAAATATAAATAAACCATGAATGTTAGAATAGTTTGTCCACATTTATTATCTTGGATGTGAAGCTGTGTAGTTTTACCTGTTTCATGGCCCTGGTCTGGGCAGCAGACCCTACTCGGGATACTGACAGACCCACATTGATGGCTGGTCGGATACCCTTGTAGAACAACTCTGTCTCCAAAAATATCTGTCCGTCTGTGATGGAAATCACGTTTGTTGGAATGTACGCAGATACGTCTCCAGCCTGGACAAGAGACAAAGTTAACACAAGATACTCAAAATTACAATTTATATTAGGGCTATACATAAAAATAAGAATAATTAAACTAGCGTCTATATTAGAAGTGTTCACTCACATTAAAAATAAAGTTGTATTTCAGAATTATTGCCTTCATCAAACAAAAAGAGTGTGAAAAGAGAATAAAAAAACACTTGAACAAACAATAGACAACCCCATTTTGAAATTTTGGGTTCAGAACAGTGCCTAGGTAATCCAAGATTGAAAGGAGTCTAGAAGTGCAAGGGCTACACACTTATCATAAGAATGTGGGCCTCAAAGTTCACCATTAAAACACAACCAAACACCTAATTATGACATTTTGATGGTACAAGATTATCCTTCTTCAGCAGAAGAAAGTAAATACCAACTGGACTGGAAACATGGCTGGAAAGGTAAATATTAGCAGTGGCTTGTAGAGTACAAGGCTTTGTCACCTGTGTCTCGATGACAGGCAGGGCTGTAAGGGATCCACCACCTTGTGTCTCATTCATCTTGGCCGCTCGCTCAAGCAGACGAGAGTGGAGGTAGAATACATCCCCAGGATACGCCTCACGACCAGGGGGACGACGCAGCAACAGGGACATCTGCACAGGCACTCGTTAAGTCACACATTTTATCATAAAATAAGTTTTGTGAACTTGAGACTTCATTGCAATAGATGTAAAAATTATTTCAAGACAATTGTATAGTTACTTTGTTTACTTTATTTTAGAGATGGGCCACTTAAATCTTCAAATCCACCAAATCCTGACAAGTATCTGATATTAGAGGATTCGGTGTTTTATTGGATTCGATGGTTGAATCCTTCACCTCATAAACAAAAAATAATATTTTGATTTTTTAATTCTAGAAATACAAAGCTAGGCCTACTTGAAAACACCACAATCCTTCACCTCATAAACAAAAAATAATATTTTGATTTTTTAATTCAAAAATTACAAAGCTAGGCCTACTTGAAAACACAACCTAATCCAAAATCATTATTTTGCAGGACAAAAGAAATACACATAAATATATTTTTTTAATAATTGTTAGGTGTAAAAAATTTAACGCGTCCAATTCCCTACCCTTCCACCCTTTGGAAAACTTGGACTCAACCGTTTCAGCACATACTTCTGAAACTTTCACCTCACAAACAATCTTGTAAATATTTTAATGGACACATTAAAGCTCTGCAAAAATGGAAAATGAAAACTAGAATTACAAATAAACTCGAAATAAATAAAACAAATTACGGGTTTTTTAAAGAGAAATAAGAACATGTTACACACGATTCAAAGTCAGCCGCCATGACGTATATGTTTACTCGCCAGCGGCCAGAGTAAATAAACATGACCGGTAATTCTCACTACCCAACTGGTTTTAATTATCTACAACTATGCAAAGAGCCCCAATTTATTTTATACGATCCTTAAGTTAGATATTTTGTTGGGTTTCATGAAAAATAAATACTGTCAGCAATTAAACACCGATA
Source organism: Timema shepardi (assembly GCA_902151425.1). Taxonomy (NCBI): domain Eukaryota; kingdom Metazoa; phylum Arthropoda; class Insecta; order Phasmatodea; family Timematidae; genus Timema; species Timema shepardi. Next base: position 78,826 of record CABFVX010003508.1, on the reverse strand, counting down.
AAACTTTTTATTTATGCCTACCGGCCTACATTTTGTTTATCAATTTTTTTTAAAATCGATTCAGGTAATCTGATCACTTAGTAAGTACTATCGAGTTTTAAGAATTAGATAACGACTTGCTAATTAATAATTTGTTTTTAAATTGATTTTAACTAAGAGTTTTATCATTTTTTTTTTCAAATATGTTATTGAAGTAATTTAACAATATTCAAACACAGTCTCGCCTAATAAAATCGAATTGAACATATTGCATGAGTCGAAAATATGTTCTTGTTTTAAATAGGATGTATTATCAGAAATCAAAATATCGCAAGAATCGAATATATTTTTTGTTTTCTACGCAAAGATCGATAATAGATATAAAAGAAAATAATAATACATACTTAAGCATTATTGAGTTCACTATTTTCAATGTATGTTTAATTGTTAAGCATGTTGTTTTAGTCTTTAAAAAAATCTGTTTGATTTTATTTTAACTTTCTTATCAAAATAAATTATAATGCCTCAAGATGATTAAAGCTGATCAAAAGCTAACTAGACCTAATCTGTTTTTTTTAGAAATTTAACTCATTTTATCAACACTTTTAAAAATAACTTAAAAAAACATTCAAATTTTGACTAATTTGATTTCTAAACAATAATATGAGTCTAGATTGTTTAATTTGGCTGGATTTTAACCTGTATTTTACAAGGGGTCATTGGGGTTGATTAGAATTATTATTATTATTAGCACCGTGTCTTACTACCCGTTCGGGTTATACGCACTTACGCTAATGTGAAATGGTAGGGTGATTGTGAGATGAAATGGAGGACCTACAGTTTAACGTGGAATCCGAACCACGGTGGAGGCCTGGCATTCCCCACATTCACAAGATGTCTTGTCAGAGGTGAAGGAAGGTTTTGGTATTGATTAGAATTGAAAGCATGATTGAAATAAATCTTAATTCACAGCTTAGGACTATATTGTGTAATGTAGCTCTATTTGTAAATCATTAAAATTTCTAACAATTTGCTAGTATTCGGATTTGAGAAATAGTGGATTCGACTCATCTCTACTTTATTTCTCTTTAAGAGAAACCTATTTTCACTTTTTGAGATATATTTTGTTGTGGAAGAAGGTACAGGAAAGAGAAATAATTTCTATAAGGGTTTCACAATAAAAATAAGAACACAGTTCACATTTTACACTGCTACCAATGAGCAAAGAGGCAATGGCTGCATCATGGATAAAATCAGTCGGTTTTGGCCAATTCCTATATACATGTGTCATTACATCGGAACTCTGCAGGAGAAAACATATAACCCAAACCTATTAAAAGAGAGAATCAAAATGCAAAAGGAAGAAGAGGAAACACATAAAGAAAACCACTAAATATCATAAGATTTTAAAGCGTTGTTTTGTTCCTCACTTGTCTGTAAGCTACCGCCTGTTTGGACAAGTCATCATAGATGATGAGAGCGTGTCTGCCACTGTCTCTGAAGAACTCTCCCATAGCACAGCCTGAGTAGGGGGCGAGGTATTGGAGAGGAGCAGCATCGGATGCTGTAGCCGCTACGATGATGGTGTATTGCATCGCTCCTGCACATACACGTCAAACTTGCAATTCGTTTTACAGCTCTAAAACCACTAATTGGTTGCTCATCTAACACATTTACAGGACAAACTTTACTGGAGACCTTTAGTTTAACACGAAATGAATATGTGACTAAAATAAGAAAGTATTATTATGTTTCTTTTAGTCTTAAGACATTTTTGCCCACTTAAACGTATTTAAAAAAGAGGTGCATCGGAATCTCAGTTCTTTTTCGACCAACAATCTCGATGGTTCAGAAGTAAATATAGAGTGTATTCCAGTGTAATCACAAAGATCAAAATGGTCCAGAAGAATCAGACTGACAGGGATTAGGAAGGAAGAGATGAATAACAAACCTACTGTTAAATAAGGAACTATTGCTGTTGGTGAATTGAATTTTGTAATAAAAATATTTCTTAGATACAGGCTATTTTATTGATTTATTTTTATTTGCTTGGAATCAAAATTTTATTTGTGTTGGTAGTACTGACAAATAAAGGTGTGTCTTACAATCTAGGAATATCTTATTATATATCTTTCTTTGTGTTGTGTGTTTTTAATGTGTCCTTATAGAAAAAAGGAATATTTCTGAAAATTCAAACAATTTGTAATTGTGGAAGTGTAAAAGTGTATCAAGAAATGAAGAAAAGAAAATTGTGTTTGTTTGTTCCTAACTAAGCCTAACTTAACTATTCTATCAGGTTGGCTTTCTTCACTATCACTGACTTTATATTACTAAACTAAACTAAAATGTCTAATTATGCAACAAAAAATATGGTTTATTTCTATTAAGGAAAATCATTTTTTGAGGAACTAGTCAACATTGTTACCATATCTGTTTTATTTCCCTTTAAAGTAAGCCTCTTTTCTACTTTTGAGGTATTTTATATATATATTTGGAAGAAGGTATATGAAAGGTAGACAGAAAAGACATAAAAAGGAACAAACACAATGTGGCCTTTACAAAGGAAAGGTAAACACAGTTCACACTTTACATTGCTGCCACTAGACAACCAGGTAATGGCTGTATTTTAAGGAAAGTCGATTGTTACCGTCCAAACCCCCAACCTAGGTTTCATTCTATCTCAACTTGAGTGTTTCACACTCCCTCATGACGAGTTTCAATATAAGGTATATTTATTTAATAAAGATTCAGAACCATAAAATAACTGATTCAACCCAACTTTGAATAAAACATTAACAGCTTAATGCAAGGAAACAAATAAGCATTTAACCATAATAGGAATTAAAAGCAAATCTAAATTCACCCTCAGAGTGGTTTAGTTAGCACACACTACGGGTTCTAGAGGCTCACACCTGTATCAGTGAGACGTTTGACAATCTGTGCCACTGTTGATCTCTTTTGGCCAATAGCAACATAGATACAGTACAGCTTCTTCTTCTCGTCATCACCATCATTGAACCTCTTCTGGTTGATGATGGTGTCAATGGCCAGAGCAGTTTTACTGGAAACAAGACCACAACAATAATCCAGCAACTTGGAAAGAAAGTGAACAGTGTTATATCAACTCCAAGGTGAAGTGAATAAAACATACACCAGTGTGTTCCTACCTACCCTGTCTGCCTGTCACCAATGATGAGTTCTCGTTGTCCTCGGCCAATGGGCACCAGAGAATCTACAGCTTTGATACCGGTCTGCATGGGCTCTCGCACGGACGTACGGGGGATGATACCAGGGGCCTTGGTTCCCACACGGAACCTACACACAAATTAGGAACAAATGTTTTAGTGTGGCAAACGTGTTTCATGGAAATGTCATCTTAATGAACATGTCCACAGATGAAGCCTCCAAAACACGTTAAAGAAAATAATAAAATCATAGTAATAGCATGAAGCACCTTGTGGTAGTCTTGAGGGGCCCTTTGCCATCAATAGTGTTACCCAGGGCATCCACCACGCGGCCTAACAGCTCCTCTCCCACGGGTACGTCAACAATAGCACCTGTCCTCTTCACAATGTCTCCTTCCTTGATCAACTTGTCGTTACCAAACACCACCACACCTACGTTGTCAGGCTCCAAGTTCAAGGCCATCCCCTGTGACATATTACAACAGTGCCAACAAACATGTCATAGGTGTAGGGGTCAGGGGGCATGCAACTCAGTCATTAAGCCATTCATAGATTTATTTTACAATATAATCATTACTTGAGCATGATGTTAATATTTTACCATTCACATCTCAAATCATAACTGTGTTTAAAGTATCCAGGGGCCGTTAACTTGGCAACCTTGTGACACTTCATTAGAGTACCGAGTGCCTCCAGTTAGAGATTTGGGATATGACAATAATCCATTCTTATTCCCAACAGTAAAATACCCCTCCTTTGTCACAAGTTTGAATTGTACTAGGCAATGATTTAGAATCAGGGCCTTTTGTCTCCAAGGACTTGGCATGGTACTTGCAAGGGGCAGTGGGTGAAGGCAGGGAGTCAGGGCGAGAAGTCTGAATAATATGCATACATTTAACTGATGTCAAGTATGACCACTCCCTAGGAACAATATGTTAGCTTATAGAAACAGGAAAGCTCTATAATGTTTGAGAAATAACGGTACATGTTAGCAGTGTATGGGACGTAAAAAAGATTTAGGTAATATCTATTTTTTTTTACTGTGTACATTCCTAACATACTGACCTTGAGGCCGGAAGAGAACTCCACCATCTCATCAGCTTGGATGTTCTTGAGCCCATATACACGAGCAATACCATCCCCAATACTTAGCACACGGCCAGTCTCTTCAAGGTCGGCCTGAAACAATCACAATGACGGCATTTACTCCACAAGTAGTTTGGATAAATAGCTTGATATCCCTACGAAATAAAAACTTACTACCTGTAAAGTGTTATATATTAAGTAGCTATATGAGATTTAAATAATGTGCATATGTAGACGCCAATTATTTAAAATATGTCTTAGTATTTGAGTAAAGCTTTTACCATATTTAAAATAAAGTTAATTTATAATGGATCCATCTTTATTCATTACACTACCAATCTAAAAGAAAAGTCTTCTTGATATATCTACCATTAAAAACTTATTAAGATATAATGGACCTAATGCAAAACCAACAAAATGACAAATCAGACTTTTTTTTACATAAATAATGGCTATAAAAATAATACCTTGTAAAGAAGTAGACAAAATTAATAACAAAATTTTTTTCAGTATTAGTGTAATTTGGTAAGCTACCTTGGGTGCTGAACCCAAAATTCTCTCTTCGAGAAGGGAGGATATTTCTGCCGCCCGTCGACTGCACGAGATGTGGAATTTGCGACTCACAACCTGTGCAGCCGGCCATGTTAAGTTACTTAACTGAAAACAAACACAAACATTAGCAAGTTAATACAACAGAACTGGTGCTCATACAGCTTAAGGTGTCAGGTTTGCAACTTAGAGGGATGACAATGACAGACAATGGATTTGATACTCAACCTATACTTTTTTTTTTCAATTATTGTAATTAGAACACTCAACTAACCTTTTAACCAATTTGGGAAATACTATAACCTAGGATTACTAAAATGATTTAACTATTTAACATCAATGATGAATTAAAACTTGGTTTTTATCCTCAATTTACTGTCCAATATTGTAATTATATTTTAATATGTTGTTAGTGTATTTTTAGACTTGTCGTCAACATGTTTTATTTTTTCAATTTTTTTGATGATGTTATTGCAATGTATGTAAATAACTTTCGACATGATACTTTGTTATGCGCACTAAGCACAATTTAACCAGACGTTTGAACATTAAAGCCATTCAATTTTAACAATTTTTTTATAAAATATATTTAATTCATATACTGGATATAGCAATCTTGAGGTTTTATCTAAACCTTAACCAAAATTAATATCACTCCTTACTTAGATCTATTTAGAATGTTTTCTAAAATGTTAATGACAAAGGTTCGAATTTCAACAAGGTGCACCCAAGTTTTACTACCTGTTCAGGCTATAAGATTATATACTAATTATGCTAATGTACTATAAATCAGGAAGGTTTGATTTAGAGGAAGTGTACACACATTTTCATGGAGATTTGGAAACTACTTAGAGAAAACGACCCTCAATACACCCGACCAGGATCGAACCATGATCTCATTAGTCCAATCTAATGTGAAAGTAGTACCTTAGACCATGTAGCCATTGGAGTGAGTTGCATCAAAGAGGATTTCTTAGATGTGATTTATCAAGTTGGCTTAACCCATTTATTCTCTTGAAGAATGTTAATGCAATTTCGCTAAACTAAAATATCAATTTCTACACCTTTAATAATTTTTTTTATAAAACCTTAAGCGTTAAACAATCCAATAATAATTTTGTGTACACCGTTAAGATACCTAACAAAAGTGACGATAAACCTGTTATATCGAGCCTAGATATTGGGTTACTGGATATGTTACCAATGCTGGGATCACACTCAAATTAACCTTCATCTAAAGGTTGAGTTTCTAAATGTAAGCTATCAAAATGCACTTAGTGTAAGAGTTGTCCAGGGGGGAGAGGGAGACCTTTATGTTATATTATATAATATAGAGTACCACATATTTATGAGCACCAAGCATAGCTAAGTATGTCTACTTCATTTGTTTGTGGTGTGCAGATGCCTAAGCTAGAGTTACATCTTTGCGAAAAATTTGTTTCATTGTTTTGTGTTATTGCTATAATGTGTGAATCCTGATCAGAGACTGTGTTGTGAACATTAGGCTGATCGCGATCCTGGCAAATTATGCACCTTAGGACTATTTTTAGGTTAAATTTGTATAAAAATTCTGAAAACTATAAAATCAATCATTTCTATTGCCCCTGAAAACCAATTCCCAACACATTTATAGGTTTAATTTATTGATGGAACCCAACTAGGTTAACCCACTTCAATGGCTAAATGGTCTTAAAGGTGTAAGTCTCACAGTTGACTAGACTGCCAATGACAGAGATTGCAGTTCGAAACTTGGTCAGGTGTACTGAGTGGGTTTTCTACAATAATTTTCACTCTCCCTTCACATAAATGGTGATACACTTCATAAAAACATAACGTTCCTTTGCCCTAAAAACATAAGTGTAATTATAGCACACAGGCATCTAACTCAAATGGGTAGTAAAAGGGGACGCTAAAAAAAGTTAAGTACTCAAAGGCACCAACCAGTAGATCCATGGGGTTCAGTAGGATTGAAGTGAGTGCCGATAACTCATTGGAACAAAATTGGGCCCTTTTCTTAGTGCCCAAATATTCTATCAATGAGTTGTATGGTTAATCCCTCTGGTCAGAGTAATTCATCATCCATAATTTATGGTGGGAGAGTTTTTTATGGACATGTCGCGAGATGCTGGCTACTTAATAGCTATCAGAAACACACGACACTCAAGATTCAGGTCTTAATTAGCCTACACCTAGTCACCTCCAACTGTGCATATCTACTAAAATGTTGAAAAATGACCCAAAAATAATTATTAAATTCCTATGTATCTACAATTCAAAAATTTTTCAAGTATTCCTAACAAGTGAAGTGAACCTGAAAATAAATGAAAAAAACAAATAAAATCTAGTAATATATTTTATATTTAAGGGAGCCCGAGTCCATAGGTTTCATTTCAATAGTCTGAATGGCCAATCCAATTCTATCTCGCATTATTTTCGTATCTCAAAATTTTTCAACTAGGCTTAGGAACTTCCTACATTTTTAACGCTATTTGAAGTGTTAAAATAAGAGTAAATATTATACAAAACCGCACACAAACAATAAATCAGTATAAATAAATCCTTCATACAATATTATTTGCTTTGCAACATTAAATTACAATAGCTATGTCTCCCCACCCCTCCGCATTTCCGAGAACGGCAGATAAACTAAAATATCATTTAAATATTAAATTTAAAATAATATATATAATAAAAAGTGTATCGCAAATCTTTGGATCATCATTTACCTGGGGTGCTGTGCCAGGTAAATGCCTTGCAACAGAGGTCGCCAAACGGAACGAGAGAAGAGCCATTTCTACAATCTCTTCTTCCAAACCAAGATGGAGGAGAGCAGACGACAAAACTATTCCCAGCAGCCTTTGCGAATTTAGTCTCGAACGAAAAATGCGTAATTAATATCGCAAAAACTATATATTTTTATTTATAAAATATTAAAATCCAAAACTTATATTTCATTATTTAAATTATTTTTTGTAGATAATATATTATATTTAAAAGCAATACAAAAATCCCTTTGTTTTATTTTGAGGTTTATTTGAGACGGAAGCTGGCGTATAAGAGATTAGATAGAAGGGATCTATATATTTTTTTTAGTTTTATTTAGTTGACCCAGCGTTAGTGATTGTAGTGCGATCTGTTGTGATTTTTATAAGACATATCAATCACCCTTATGTGTAGAATATGTTGATAGTGGTCATTATTCACACTATAGATTAGAACTTATAAGATCACCAGTTCCCTGGCGAGAAAATAACTACACTCTCTGATACACCTTTATATGAGAGTCTAAGATATATGAGATGTATGATATTTAAAAGGTAGCCTGGGAACACAAATTGAAAAAAGTTTAAAAATAGCACATAATTTGATTTTGAAATTGAGAAGGATTTGAACTTAAGAGAAAAAATGGATTAATACCTAAACATATATGACTTATCCTTAAAAACATACTATTTTTTGTTACAGTGTAGTGAAGCTTTTAAGATAGGACCAAACTTGAATACAGTAACTTATTTAGAGTAATGTGATCTGTGTTACTTATTGGTCAGGATAAACGTAGTTACAGCATAGGCAATTTATTAGCGAAATTACTATAGAAAATAAAGTATAATGTTTCAGGGACAATTTTGAACAGGTGATAAAGTTTAGTGTTTAGTTCTTTCTCAATTAGTGTAAGGCCTACCATCCATTTATCATTACCTACCTACCTTAGGGTGTGTGCATGCCGAGGAGCGCACACATCACTCATCACTCTTATCTCCACACCCCGCCCAAGTTGTAAAAACAAACCCATGTAAAGAAACAGGAGCGTGCATACCGAACACCTCACTCTCCACACTTCCCTCCGACCAGACACAAGATAAACTGGTTTGTTATTGTGAAAGGCTGTGCGACGTACGTGGTGCTCTGATTGGTTGGTTCAAGGTCAAAGTAAACCCTCAATTATGTTCAGTGCACTTTTATTTTATCTTTTATAACATCGGCTTTTACTTCGACGTTCGTCTTGCTCGAATTTTATATAAACTGAGTGTATTTTAGAAAGAATATGAGTGACGTAAAAATAAACTAATAAATAGTATTTTGAAGTATCCCAAAATCTGGGACAAGAGGCATAAAACCACCATTATCGATATATTCTTAACAAGAACTGGAAGAAGATTGCTACTGAAACAGGATGCATTGATAAGGGAAATAAATAACGAGTGTAAATATTTGTAGGCACTAGATTTTACTATAATCCTATTACACAGTTTTAAAATATTTCTATTAATAAAATTAATAATTTGTTTATCATGAGTAGTGCGCAATATCTATCACACGCAGCTGTCTGGAGTTTAAAAATTAGTTGCTCCTGTGCACGAACGTGTGCATCTCAAAGCTGGAATTCTAATACTTTTGTAATAGAACCAGATTGGGCCCCGGGTAACGTAGACATAAAGCAGTGGTTTTCGAATGGTTGATTAGGACCCACTGATGGGTTGTAAACCAATAGTTAATGGATCGCGAAGGGGTTTTGAACTGTGATTTTTACTTTGTCATGACCCCTCGAGTAGATAAAGTGTTGTCATCGTCAAAAAAAATCAAATTTGATATTTTGATGAATATGGATGGATACGTTTTATAACCCCTTGAACTATGCCGTCCTTCCGTTTGTGTGTATCTCAGCCTAACTATTTTACCAATCAGGCTAAAATTTAATATCAAAGGTTTCAATAGGGTTCCCCCATGGAGTTTTTGGAGTTTTTATCTAACCCTAGAATTAAGGGTAGTTTACTTAAGTGCAAAAATTGATCAAATACATTTTATCAAAATCATTTTTAAATAGCTATAGGCCCAATACAAAACCAATAGTTTCTGAACTAAAAGCAAAAATACTGTTTTTAAAATTGAGGTATCAGAAATGGCTAACTGATTGTTAATATGCTGTTACTGTATAGAGGTGATCCTAGTTTGTTAATGTTTCTGTAACAGTTTATATTATTTCATTTATTATACGCTTTGATAAAATGATACGCGTTCCCCCCCCCCCC
>CABFVX010003508.1:34957-68892 GCA_902151425.1 Timema shepardi | reverse complement strand
TCCCCCCCCCCCCCTTTATGTTTATACAGCAATGTTTATTATTTTGTTTCATATACCTTACGAGTTTGAATAAATTTCTTCACTTTAGGCAAAGGAGCGAGAAAGTTTGCACAATACCAGTTTATTTAATTTTTTGAAAAGAGAAGATAATTTAAAAATCAGAATCGTCGAAAAGAAAGAAAAAATAAACAAGGGATAAAAATAAGGTGCATAAGTTATGTGGAAACAGAAATTTGGTTTCATATTCGTACCTGTGGTGTGGACGTCAATGCCGTTACCAACATAAATTGGAAACAAGTATATCATTCGCACACGCCTCATTTTGAGAAATATACAAGTATGTTGTATAATTATCTTTGATAATGAATTTCAGAAATAAAATTAAACTAAAAAAAACCCTTCTCGTGTACACTAAAATTAGGTGGGTTGCGAAAGTTTGAGAACAACTGGCATAAAGGTACTAATTTCAAAGTTACTTTCCGCGTACAATCATTAAACTAAAATCATTTCTCCCAAGCAACGCCAGTTATTTCAATTAGTACATAATATCGTGTCCATGATAGGCCTAATAAGATGCTAAGAAGTTTTTGAATGTTTCTCTCATTCATCTTGCCTCCCTAGATGAGGGGTTGTTGATTCGACTGCTTGCTAAATAATGAGATACAGGAATTGGTGGCAGCTTGGAAACATTAATAGCATATCCCTCTTTATCAATAATAATATTATGTAAGATACAAATAGCCTTGATGATGTCATCCACAAATTTCTCACATGTTTTGATACTCCCACTTAGAAAACGAAATGCCAAACGCACATTCGACAGTCTTTCGTGCCCGTGATAGTCTTTTGTTGTAGTTTTCCTCTGCCAATTACTGTGATTTTCCCCTGTATGGTTTCATCAGATTTATTTTTAAAGTGCATGCCTCATCTACGATAAAAAAACATAGGGCACTAATTCTTCTGTTCCCGGTAAAAATATTTCTGAAGGTATTTCAAGTTTTGCGGTTTCCAAAAATATTCCTAGATCTGAAGCTCTTAAGGGTCCTCCGTCACTTTGTTTAACATGTCTACTGATTTAAATTTATAGTTATCATCAACGATCCTTTGAAATACGAGAGAGAAAAATGGCTTGTAATTTAAATACATTGATCCTAAATGTCCTGGACACTTTATTCTCACATGCTTTCCATCTACTGCGCCCATGCAATTGGGAAATTGTCAGTTAGTATTAAATCTTTCTGTAATCATTTTGAAATCTGTAGCATTTGGTGTCTTCATCTGAAGCAGCAGAAAGCTTTGCCAAAGACACTGACAGGTTCTCTGATAATTTTACCCACTGAAGGAAACCCCATTCTAAAGGAAAATGCCAAACTTATGAAAACGGTTCTTGTGGCTAGATATCTGTAATAAAATAATTAATTTTCTTTTTCAAGCATTCATAACAGTTGTCAATGGAATTACGATTTATGGGATGCTTGCCACATCGTTTCAAAGTAGCTCATGAAGAACCCGCTTCAGTGGTTGAATGGTCAAAGGCATCACTCTCGTATCAGACTGGACTGCTGGTGATGGGGATATCAGGGTTCGATCCCAGTTGGGTTCCCTGAGGGGATTTTTCCTCAATAGTTTCTCAATCCACTCCCACGAAAATGTGAGTGGAGTACCTCTAAAGTGTGCCTTTCCTCATCCTTATTCTATTAAAGTAATTATCATATAAGCGTATAGCTTGAACAGGTAGTAAGATGCGGCTAAAAAAACAATTCTGAGGTCTAAACGTCAGTAAACTTTAAAGAACGACTTGGCAAGCAGCCTAGAAATCATAATTCCATTTAAACAAAATAACTACTAAAAAGTGTAAAAGAACGAATAAAGCAAGAAAATATATAAAATAATGTAATTTGTACATCTTGAGGTACATCTAAATTTAGCGTTCTATTTTTAGAAGCATTTGCAAAGACAACATGGAAAAAATCTATGCCAAAAATATAGAAGGAAGTTGTAGAAAATGTTTGGTGATCATGTAATTTGTACATCTTGAGGTACATATAAATTTAGCGTTTTATTTTTAGAAGCATTTGCAAAGACAACATGGAGAAAATCTATGCCAAAAATATAGAAGGAAGTTGTAGAAAATGTCTGGTGATCAAGCCCCAGACTAAACATAATCTTCTTGGCTTTATTTTGTGAGTATGTCATTTATAAAAGACTGGTTTTCGCCCAGAGACATACATACAAATTTAAGCTTATCTGAAAATAAAATTGAAAATGGTGATGAAGAAACCAGAAGCAATGTGGATGACCTGGATTCTCATGAAAGTGAGGACATAGGAGAGATTGACGATACTTCTCTCTCTCTCGTCCAGCTTTTGAACCATCGTCTTCCCCGTCTAGTGAAACACTAATTTTATTTAAATATTCTCTTATCAGACTTATAAACAATCAATAATATTGACATTATTACCATGACTTTTTCTTCAAAAAAAAAAATTATTTCATTTTGAGATATTATAATAGTACTAATTTAATTAATTAATTAATACAAACTACATTATAACACATTATAAGTGGAGGCATTACTTACCGAAAGCACAGAACATAGGCAATTATAGAATACAAAATTTGACTTTACTTGGAAAAAAAAAGATTGTGCAAACAATTTACTTTTAGAATAGTTTTTAAAACCAAATAGATAGGAAATATTTGATGCAAAATCAGCAATCTACATTGACCTAAAAAGCAAAAGAAGCAAACTTAGAAATTTGGAAGCAACTACAGCAATCTTCACATTAAATGCTATTTGTCTAGCTATCTAAATAAGACACAATCAAACTATTTCTAAGAAGCTTATAATTATATAAGGGCTTTTTCTAATAGGTAATCGAATTATCACTTATTTATCACCTCAAAAAGTTTTTGGTCTCTCCTGTGAAAGTGAGCATACTGGAGAGTGCAGACTTTGTTTCTAGGCAACTCATTTATTTATAACTAATGTAACGGGTTAATTTTCAAGGTTATACCTTTTAATTGTTCCTATCTATGTGTCCTATCATTCTTTACCATTTTCCTTTTTCTCCTCTTTTGTGTTTTTTTTGTTTTCTCTTTTAGGAAGTTGCGTTGAGCGTTTCACACTCCTCCCTGATGAGTTCCGATAGAATGAAACCTGGGTCGGGGGATTGGGCGGTGACGATCAATTTTCTTTAAGACATATCCATTACCTCTTTGTCTATTGGCAGCAGTGTAAAGTGTGAACTGTGTTATTCTTTTTATTGTAAAGGCCATATTGTGTTCGTCCCCCTTTTATATATTTCTATCCACCTTTCCTATAGGTACCTTCTTCCAAATATAATACAATTACCTCATAAAGCGAAAAGAGGTTTTCCTTATTGAGCAGTTACTAGTAACTCATCACTCATAATGGTTATTGCTGGAATAAAGTTTGGGGTGGGTGGTAAGGTAAGGGGGATGTTGGCTGCTAGTGTAGTCAAAACATTTGTTTCTTTCTCTAGTATGTAAGGGGAAAGGGGGGTAATAGGGCTTAGTGAGAGACTGAGAATAGTAAGGTCAGCAAGTGAAGCAAACATCCCCACTAATTGTGTGGCAAACAAGATAGACCAAAGGGGGAGTAATTGAGGGGTGGTCAAAGTAGAAATATCAGTAGTCCAAATAATATCAGGGTTCTCAAAATGTTCAATCCAACATTTCACTCAATGTAAAAAGGCTGAATAATTTTCCAGTATCTGATTCAAAATTCCAGTATTTTCAGAATCAAAAATAAAATCAAGTATCTTTCCAGTATTGGTAGTCATATCCAGATATCCAGAGAACATATCAAAGGCTCCTATTTTGTTTCATTACATTAGTACTTTAAATAGTCCGACATCATATCTCGGTTGGTAGCGGGTCTATCTACTGAGCTAAGGGTCTCGGGTTCGATTCCCAGCATAGCGGAAAAATCTATAATTGGTAAAATATGGTTTTACATTTTCACAGAGATGAATTAATGACCAGGGACTGGATATTGCGCCTGTCCTAGTCTTGAATTAGATTATAAGGCATGTGAAGCTACGCCAGGCCTAGCAAGCCAGTAGTGGAAAATTATGGTTTGAATAAAAAATTTACCCAGGCCATAGGCTTGAGACAGCAATGGATGTAAAGTAAAGTACTTTAAATAATAACCATCTCATGTAACTACCCATTAGGGCTTAACACACACATTTAAGTGAATGGAATTGGGTCAGAACGGTATAATTTAGATGCAATGTACCCACATTTACATACAGATACATTTTTTTTTAAACTCACTACTCACATTTAGTGTTTAGATCCTCTCCCCTTATCATCAATAAACCACTCAAGACTTGGGTGCACACCGTTACAGGTAATATATTATGTAATCATAATCAGGGGAAATGAGAAGGGTGCTTTTCAACTAATTTTGAACAAGGAAGAAGGTAGTAAATGAATATAACAATAAAGTATTCTTTAAATTGAAAAATGACACCTGGACATTTGACTTGGTACGCCAATGCTCTAAACACCGAGCTACGCAGGAGTCTTCCTGTGGTCAGAGTTATTCTTCACTCATGTTTTAAGGCAAAGTCTGTGATGGACGTGCAGAAATCACAGCTACATATGAGCGATCAATTAAGATCAGGAGCTATCAGATAACGAACCTACCTTCGAGATGGGAGGACTTAATTCTGCCAATAGTATGACAATTATTGCACAAATGTACTTATCATGATGAATTAAATAGCCAGAATGAGGACACATTATTTAATTATGTCATTTTTCAATTTAAAGGCTATGATATTTAAATGAGATCGTAATTAACAAATATTATAGCGTGGCTATTTAATCCATCTTAACAATAAAGGTTAAAGGTAGATAGACCTATTAAGAGGCAAGTCCCAATTACCATAACTAATATTTTTTGTGACTTATAAGTTGTCAATACAATCTCTTGAATCACTATATTATACCATTTACAGAGAATTAAAAAACCTGCAAAGGTCTTAAAGAGGAATAAAATATCTTGGAAACACGAAAGAGAAGAAAACATAAGTATTAATCATTATCAATTTACTCAAGAACTAGTGAGTTATAAAATAAGCAGTTTATTTAATTATGAGAGTTCAAATACAATTTAATACATATTAATGATTGCAATATATTCAGCTCTTCTGTTTCTCCTTCTTGGCCGCCTCTGCTGCGGCCTCTGCCTTCTCGTAGGCCGTTATCAGTTGCTCCACTTCCTTGGCCGGCAAGATGCGAGTCTTAGTTTTACCGTTATCTCTTGTTAGAGTGGCCATTTCCACTGCAACGAAAGAAAGAGATGGTTAGTTTGTAGAGTTCATCAAGGTGTGGATTACCAAAGAGGTTATACAATAAATGTATGCCAAGTCTAAATAGTTTGAGATGAACACGAATATACACATACCATATATATATATATATATATACACTCGTTTACCATGAAAGGTAAAAGAAATCTTACCTTCCTTGGTTCTATTATGGTGTATCTTATTAGAGAGGGCTATAGTGTGATCAGTCAGGGTAAATTGAATGTACATTATATATTTTCACATACCACAAATCTAAAATAATTAAATTATATATTGTTATAACAAAAGCAAGGTGAATGCGGCTGGAATGAGATATCTAAGAAATGTAGAAAACTCATAAGGACAGAGTCAGTAATTAATAGGTGCCGAAGAAGCACGGTTTGAAAGGGAACACAATAGGTCAATGTGAAAGAAGCGTCTTACATTGATTTGGACATTGAGAGGATGAGTGTGGATCAAGCAATGAAGCAAATATATGAAGGTAGAGTGCATAGATCAAAAGGGGTAGGCCTATTAAGACGTGGTTAAATGTTGTAGAGAAATGTGTGATAAAGATAAAAACTAAGAGCTGGTTGCACAAACATTGTATTTGCATTAAGCTTGATCCTAGCACAGAAGAGTTTGGGTTGCAACAAAATTAATAAGTATCAAAATCTCAAATTATTTGACCATAGATTTGATCAGATAATAGAGTAAAATAAACACGGCAACACTGTAAATAGCGCTGTATTTGGAAAATCTGATTGTGAAATATACTAAGGTTAAGCATAAGGTTGTCTATTACATGTAAACTTTATGTCTCTAGAAGCCTCGGCTGCCTGATAGCTGTATGTATATTATTTCAGGCACGTTCCTTAAATATTGTGTGAATATTTTTGTAGTGCTAGTGCGGAGGAAGATTATAAGGAGAAGCATAAGAGAGTGGTATGGGAAACCAGGATGGATTGGATGCAAAATGGACAGAAATGCTGGAACGGGACATGGAGGTAAGGTGGTATACAGGATGTTATAGGAGGAGTAGCAAATATTTTGGAAGGTTGTAGTATTGATTACTCTGAGTAAAAATGTTCATATAAACATGTGTCAAATTCTCAATGATTGTGGATGTACAGCGGTTTGAAACTGGCGAGTTAAAAGGCATTATTAGAGGTATTAAAGAACAATAAATTACTTGCTTGTGTTTACTGACTGTTTGAATAAGATAAAACACAAATAATTTATAGTTCACGATAAATGTTTGAAAACCCCACCGCCAACCTCAGTGTACTCTGCGAGACTAATGGTGGTACTAGTAGTATCTGTATTTCTTCTGAGGTTATCTTTATGTTCTTTTATCAGGACAACACTATCCATAATGTGAGCAAGCAGTTCGACTCTTAGTTATGTAGACTTTGCCTACTGTTTACCGACTTTGATGTCTTTGTAGACTTTGCTTTTCATCCATCACTCAAACCATAGTCAAAGGGAGTGAGATCTGGATGCCCTGGTGGCCACCATGGCCGATCCATCATACAGGGAAAGTTAGGTTTGGATATTGTGTCACCTAATGACTGCAATGTGCAGGAACTTCGTCATGCTGATAAATCATACCAATTATTGTAGTCAAGGGAGCCTCCTTCAACATTAGTAGTTTGGTTTACAGATATTTGAGATAAGTGGGTCTTATAAGACAATTTAGTAATTAATACAAAACGCCCATTCACCTGATTGTCAATCATACCACATCAGACCTTTACAGAGAAACGATATTGTGGATTTTCGTCGGAATACCAATGGGAGTAGCAGGTACTGCTGGTACCGTCATGGATGAAAGTAGCTTTATCACTGAACAGTATTAATGGAACTATCGGTGATTAGCATTTATCCACCGACAAAATTCAAATAAAATGTATCCACCTCCTGGTTGTGTGAAATAGATACAAGCCATGCTGACGTAATACTAGCCATACTTTTGTATGTGGAATACATTCTACCTACACAAGCATGTCTTCTACTTCGACTGCATTTTGTTTATTTGGACGCCAGAAGTAATGAGAGAGCTTGAACTGTATTAGTCTCACACAATCTGTTGTAGACACTACAATGAACATTGAAAGGAGGATGGATGGGCAAGGCCTACACAATTACCAGAGAACTATAAGCCTCAAAGTTCATAATTAAAACATAATAAAACATATAATTATGTAATTTTCGAGGTACATCAGTTTCCTTCTTACGTATAAGCGAGTAAAAGATAAACTGAACTATGGCAGCATGGCTAGAGATAGGTCATGCTCACTTAGATTCTGTTGTTGCTTGTTTCTAGATTCACAAAAATAAGTTAAGCCTTGGATTCTGAAACTGCCTGTTCAAACTTGTGTTTGTGTATCAAGAAACAGGCAACAACAATAATTATATAAGTGATCATGTTCTACCTCTATTCATGTTGCCATAGTCCAGTCTGTGTTTTACTCTCGTCTGCAGAAGATGGGGAATGATGTACCCCGAAAATGACATAATTATGTGGTTTAATTGTGAAATTTAAGGCCTATAGTTTTCTGGCAAGTCTGTATGGCTTACCCTTCTATCCTCCTATCAATGTTTGATTTAATACAGCCATTTGGAGCCTTATATTTCCTTGGTTGTAAACAGTAGTAAACACTCTTGGTATTGGTACTCTGTGGTTAGGAAACAGTCAATGATATTCTCTACAAGCAACAACAGTACTTCCATTACAAACACAATATCAGCATATACATCACATGTAAATGATTCTTAACAACATTTATAACAGTGAACAGCGTCAGGTTATAACTGCTTCTTAGATACAGCTGATTCAGAGCTCCACCCTATTCATCTGATTAAGAAAGTTATGCACACATTGGAGTTGTACGCACCTGTTTCAAACTTCTGTATCTGCACATCCATTGATAATTGCATACATGTTTATTTGGACTTTTTTACTCAGAATGATCAATACTACAACCTCCCAAAATATTTGCTATTCCTTCTGAAACATCCTGTATGGCAAGGTAAGAAACAGGAAGAGAGAAAAAATACCATAAATTAGAATGAAGGATGAAGAAGGAAGAAAGTTGATTAAACCACTAATTAGTGTTTGTGCATCTGGTCAATACTACCTACAGTAGCCCTGTTGCTCTTTTGGTGCTGACTGACAGCTCACAGCTGACTTATGACACTTAACATTTAGGTATATACCTAAATTTTGGCTGACAGATACTAAACACATGTTATTGCAGATCATGTGGTTCGGTGTAGGGATACATAATTTGGTCTGGTAACTTTTCAAAGTCGTCAGCACCAAAGAAGTCATAGGGCTACTGTAGAGAGAAGGCCTGCTTGCTAATGTCAATGAACAGTGAAATTTCGAATCGTTTGGGTCGACTGGTGCCTACAGGAAATTACTTCTTTTCTGCCCCAAGCAAGTCATTTCAATGGCTAAATAAGGAGTGTGAAGTTGTCTAACTGTGATGAGTATAAATAAACTAACATAATTGTATTATTGGTTTGTTAATCAATTAATCATGTAGTCTGTTTCATTATATTCAACACCATTAGAATGTGTTTAGTGTTCAAATTAAATTATCAATTTTATTTTAGTCAAATCTGAATGTGTTTGTTTCTTGTGGTTTGTCTTGCCTAGTGTAATGTTATATATCTTTTAGTAGTGTATTGAATGATATTTAAAAACGTGAGTTATAAGTGTTGTGTGCCAACTTGTCGAGCAGATTATAAAAATAGATCAAAGGTCCACATATTCAGTTTTCCCAATGAGGAAAACATTTGAAGGTAGGCCATATTACTCATATTATTTAATGTTCATTTTTATGGATTTGAGTTTACCTTATTTTTAGATCCATTGCATTAAAATCTTAAGTTTTTTCGTCCCATATGAAATAAATAATTTTATATTCCAATAAAATATATTGTGTGAGGGCTTAACAATGATTTATCTTCCAGTTTTTATTGACTAAATAAATTTGGAGTGAAATTTTGATTTTGTATGGTGAACGAATAACACATTATGAGAAAATGTGGATTGCCATCTTATTAATAATGGTAAACAGTGTTTAGATATAAAATTTCATAAAAATTGTTAGAAAGAATTTTGAGGAAATTGATATTTTCTCTTTTTGCCCTTTAGTGTACCACTCTTAATTTTAGGGTTAGACATCCAATACCAAAACCCCTCAGGGGGAACTTATGAAAACCCCAGATACCAAGTTTTAGCCCAATCGGTTAAAAAGTTTCGGCTCTAGCCAGAGGTACAGACAAGACGGCAATGCGAATACTACTTTTTTGGTTTCAGGGGGTGATGAAATGTCGACATTTATCAAAAAAATCTCGAGTTCGTTTTTTTTGAAGATCACAATACTTTCTCTCCAAGGTGTTGAAAAGAGAAAGTAAAAATTACAGCTGTACCAAGAATGAAACCCCATAAAAAATAAGTGTTTCTGCTGTTTTTATAGCAAAACATTTTTTGCTAAAAATAAACCAAATATTGCATCGATATAAAATTATATTTTTAAAGGTAATGTTGACAGTAGAACCTACCCTTCTCTGCTGTAAGCTTGGTCATGTCCAGAGTTTTGCTGAGCACCTTGATGGCCAATGTCTGTGCGTCCTTAAGTGTTGTCTCTCCCTCCTTGTACTCTTGCTTCAAGTTGGACACAGCGGCCTGCAAGATAGTAACAACCTCGAGTGAATGCTACAGAGGAAATAATAGAATCACAAGTAAACTACTTTGAGGTAAAACATTATTTAATATGTAACCAAGGTCCAATACCTTCACTCGGCCTGTGGCGTGTCTACCCACCAAGCTTTGTTTTAGCACTGCATCTTACTACCCATTTGGGTTATATGCCTATGTACTAATTACGTTAATGGATTAAGGATAAGAAAGGTTGAATTTAGTGAAAGTGTATTCCCTCCCTCAGTACACCCGACCGGGATCAAACCACAATCTCCCTATCAGCGGGAGTCTAGCCTATTGCGAGAGTGATGCCTTAGACCATGCACCCACCAAAGCGGTTCAGCTACTGGGCTAAGGGTCCCGGGATCAATCACCAGCATGGCAGGAATATTTATCATTAGTGAAATAAGAGATTCCCTTTTCATATAGATGAATTAACAGCCAGGGGACTGGGTGTTGTGTCTGTTCTAGAGTTAAGTTGGTTTATAAGTTGTATGCTGATATAATCAGTCGGTTCAGAAAGTGCTTGTTAAATAACTAAAATATGTTATTTGTTCCTTTTACATGGTCCTATCTAAGTGTTCCACCATTCTTTACCAATTTCATTTTTCTCACTTCTTTTCTCTTCTCTTTTAGGAAGTTGTTACACGCTGCCTCCTGATGAGTTCTGACAGAATAAAACCTTGGTTGGGGGTTTGGGTGGTAGTGATAGATTTTCTTCAATAGGCGGCCATTACCTCTTTGTCCAATGGCAGCAGTGTAAAGTGTGAGCTGTGGTCTTCTTTTCATTGTAAAAGCCATATTGTGTTCATCCCTTTTATATGTCTCTATTCACCTTTCCTGTACCTTCTTCCAAATACTCAAGATAAAATAAAAACTGGAATTCACGTGTTAAGTTTAAATTAGAGAGGGGCCTTTTGAATCCATTCACAATTAGATTTTTTTTTTAAACTTTTGAATAAATGTTTTAAATATATTCAATTCTGCTTAGAAGAACTAATAGAGGAAGAATGGTGGAAGGGTAAAGGAAGATGGAGGCATTTTACTAAAGGGACTTGGTCGCAGACTGAAAACAGTTGATGATATGCTTCTTAGTAATTATAAGACAAACTTAATAAAAAGACCTCAAAACAATAATTTACCATTAATTGAATATATAAATGTTATTATGAATTAATTTGTTGACTTTTAGTTAGTATTTTTTTTATAGAAACTTAATAATTGATGTGAACACAGTTAGAAAGGGGAAAAATATAATAGTAGCAATGTGGGAAATTTGTTGACCCAGCTCCAGTTTTAAGGCAGTCTACTTACAGCGCTGTTGTTACCAATACAAGTGGCCTTCCAGCCTCCGTAGTTACCGCTGGGGTCGGACTGGTACAACTGGTAGCCATAATGCTTGTCCCACCCCATGTACAGAATAGAAACACCAAAAGGCCTCTTGCCTGAAACAAAAGATGGTGTCAAAAAGATCTGATAATAATAATTAACAAACCAATAATAGTTTTTTGAGTACTATGCAATCAGACTATATTATTTATTAGAGATGTACTGATGCAAATAGATTTGAATCATAATCAGGCGTTTATTAATGCATCGGCAATGAGTCATTATCACCAATTATCATGCCGATTTTTTAAAAAAATATTCCCACATAGTGACACAACAAATGCATTGTATTTTGAATGTTTGAAACAATATGTATTCATATTGTATTATTAATAATAATAATAATATTTAGCACCGCGTCTTACTACTCGTTCAGGTTATACGCTTTTAAGTACTAATTACTCTAATGGATTAGGAATTGGGAAGGTTGAATTAGAGGAAGTGAACCAGCATTTGCGTGGAGGAAGAGTGGAAAACCATTTAGGAAAAACCACCCTCAGTTCACCCGACCGAGATTCGAACCTCGATCTCCCCGTCCTCAGTGGTTGAGCTCAACACGACAAGTGCGTTAGCCAACTACGCCATCGAGGCGGGTCATATTGTATTAATGATAGTAGATAAGACTCAAAAGTAATATCAATAATTATTATTATTGTTGCTAATTATTAATGACTATACATACTAGATATATACTTAGGGCTGTCAAACTCGATACCCTCGATTATTATTGGTATCGAAAGAATCGAGAATCAATCTTAACATTACAATTCTCGCTACTTCGATTCTTAGCTCTCAATAAAACCAGCAACTAAACAAAACGGAAACATTGAGAATAGGTAATAATCAATCTCTCAAACTAGTTTAGTGTCTGTTTCACTTAAATGTCGGCAAATTGTAAATATAGTGTATTGGCCTGAACATAATACAACCTCGAATATAATATGACCTTAAAATTTTGAGGTGTTCTACATGAAAAATAAATGGTCTCGAATATAATACAGCCTAATATTATGACAGTAACAAGAGGTAAAAACTTAACAACTTTGACACACTTTTAAATAAAATAAAAAATAAGTGAGACTGTCAGAATACATGAATTGATTCTAAACAAACAATCGATATATAATATGTAGACTAGGGATGGCAATTTTCTGTGATCTTTTGATACATCTACTATTAATTGATATATCACCACATGCTATATCGATATTTAGACCAAATTAAGATGGCCACTTTCTTGTAATTATATTTGTTATCACTTTCAATTTTCAATGTTTTATAGGACAAGTTTAATAAAACAAGAACAAAAATCGATGTAGTTAATAAAAATAGAGCAAAAAATGTTATATATACTTTAATTGAATAGATTTAGAGCGTAGTCCAATATATTGTTGCCAAAACACTTCATCACTAATTTCTTGCGAGCTAACATGTGTAGGATCGGTTATGGCAGACGACTTTACATTTTTGTAACGTGGGAAATGTGTTCTTCTTTCCGTTATAAAATCTGTAATTTATTGTATTAATTTTGAATTTATTTTAATTATTATTTGTTTTGATTTTCGGTTTTGAAGACTTTTAATGTTGTTGGGATCCAAAAATATGTTAGAGCAGAGTGTACACTCAAAATTAAGACTGTGTAGCTACATAAATGCATAGTTGAAACTAGGACAGCTGCCTAGCTTACTATTACATTCCTAGTTTTGAGACAAATTATTGTGTACTGACTATGTAAATTCCAGTTAGGGATGAACGGACGGCCGGTTCATGACCCGGAGCTTATGCAGGGACAAACTGACTGACGGACTAGTTAGTAGGACAGGTGTGTCTGGTACTCCATCAGAGGATGTAATCAAACTAAGGACCTCTGCATGGTCTAAGAATATATTAGAGTTAAGGTAGTTTACCCAGGGACCGATACCATGTATCAAGTATCATCTTTTGTCTATAATTGTATATTTTATATCCCATGTTATTAAACTAGTTAGTAATAGAATATTAAACCTATCTATCTATTATTTAAATCTGTGCGTGAGCTCCCATCCTATATGAATCAGTTACTGGTCATTACAGTGCGTTTAGTAAATATCTATAAGATTGTGAGATTAAAGTTTAAAGCAATCTCATGTGTTGTAATGGTCGGGTCCACTCAAAGTTTCTCAATGAGGGGGGAGTAGGGTATCAGGCACATTAGATTTTCTATACAATAACTATTATTATTAAATAGCTAAAAAAAGTGTTTTTTACTGTTGACAAATAACAGTTACGAAAAAGTTTTTATTTTAAAGTGGGCCTACTTAAGTATTTTAAGTTGCTACCAGTACAATACTTAAGTTCTCTTTCCAATGTCATTAATTCAAAACCATGCACTTTTATTTAACAATCCTATTTGGTGAATTGAATAGACTTGTGTTCTCAACAACTGTTTATTATAGCTTTTTTTTATTTACAAATGTTTGATTTAATGAGGCCTCATTTGTAGGTAATAATACATGTTTACTGTAATGTAATTCCTAATAATATTTTATTATTTTGATTATATGATTTAACACTTGGTAAAATTGATATTTTTCTTTGTTAGAATTAAAAAAGAAAAAAAATTACTATGAATGTTTTTTAGTTTTTGGTATGTTATGAAGTTGAATACCAAATTTTTTTTATATAAGGTTAGATGCTTGGAAAAATAATGAAAACAAATGTTAAAGAATCGGAATCAATAATCGAGGTTGAACTTAAGAATCATAATAGAGAAAAACAAATATCGTGACATCTTTATATATAATACTTATTTTCATTCCACAAGATGTCACATTGAACTAATTATGCAACTTAAGTGGTATAAAATGTTTGATTTTGGATAAATTCAAGAATAAAAAAGCTTATGACCGTATGTACAAAAATTAGGTGTGGGAAGCGTTGAAAAATAAAGGAGTGAAAGATGGAATAGTGGGGAGCATGAGAGAAGTGTACGAGGGAACCGTGAACTGTGTGAAAGAAAGTGGGAGGGGAGCAGACAGAAGGAACAGTTGGATGTATGGAATGAAGTTTAGGGTGAAGAAGAGTGAATTGGGAATTACAGCAATGAAGTAAAATAGGAACACAAGGGGAGTAACATTAGAAGACCAACTTAAGAAACTGGAAAGCTTCAAGTACTTAGGAAGTGTGATAGAGGAACGAGGAAGAAACAAGCAAGAAATTGGGGTGAGAAGAAAGCAAGCAAAGCGTCAGAAGTCTGGTCTGGAGTAGAGATGTGCCACAGAAGTACAAAGGAGTGATGTATGATGTCCCAATATTGCAGTATGCATCAGAAACCTGGATGATGAAGTAAAGGGATAAGAGCAGGATACAGGCTAGGAGTGACAAGGATAGACAGGGCGAGAGAGAGAATGAAGGAGGAACCCCTGCAGGATAGGATAGAGCAGGCGAGATTGAAGTGGTATGTGCATGTGAAGCGGATGGAAAGCGGTGGAGGATTCCAAGGAGGATGTTCGAAATGGAGGTGGCAGACAGGAAACCAAGAGGAAGACCCAAGGAGAGGTGGATAAAGGGAGTGCGAAGGAATGGGGAGAAGAATGGTTTGGGCTGGCGTGGAGGAAGAAAGGGAGTGTTCTCCGGACAGAAGTAAATGGAGCGGCTTACGTTCGAGACAGACCCTGCCAGTGGTAGGAATCTGTGCATGATGATGGTGGTAGTGGTGAAGAATTACATTAACTTTTATAATAGTCTTTATTATTATTATTATTATTATTATTATTATTATTATTACCGCGTCTTACTACCCGTTTGGGTTGTACGCACTTACGCTAATGTGTAATGGTAGGGTGATTGTGAGATGAAATGGAGGACCTACAGTTTAACGTGGAATCCGAACCACGGTGGAGGCCTGGTATTCCACACATTCACAAGTTGTGATTAATACACGTCTTGTCAGAGGTGAAGGAAGGGTTTGGTAATCAGAAATAGTCTTTTAGTAGATATTTAACAATTTGTATTGGCTTTTAATATATAATCAGTATCTAGAAACACCAAAATATTGCGAGTTGTGTACTTGGTAAATTAAAATTAATTTTAAAATATTTTTAAAGTTTTGTAGCATTTTTAAATTGATTAATTGGGCATGTGAATAGTGGTCAATTATGTTAATTTTAATGATAATTACCAGAAACATTATATCTCTCCAGCAACGACTAAGTGGTAAAGAAGAAGTAAAATATGAGTTTGTTCTGGCTATTATGACAGTCATATTGTTAACAAAGGCAAATTTAATGTTGGCTACAAAACTTTTATTATAAAATTCCCTGACATTTTCAGGTTTTCCAGACAACCTTTAACAAAATTCCCACTTGACCTTTTTGCAATTGTTCTTGGTGAGTGACAATCTTTCTGTTTATTACCTTGGTTGCTTATTTTCAGAAAGCACCCCAACGGCTAGGCCTACTATCCATCAAGAATATGATAAGTTGTTTATTCAGTATTTAATGTTTTAGGTATTATTTGTGGGCCTGTGTAAATGTGTTATAGAACAAACCTCGTAGAATAATCTCATGTTAGCAGAATTAGTTTGTATTTAAGTTCCCTGGCTTTTACTTGCTTTTGATTAAATTCCCTGACTATTCAAGTTTTCCCTGTTTGTAGTCACCATGCTTTTATATCCTTATCATTATGTCACTAAAGTATGAGTAGGTCTTTTTTTTACCGTCTTACCAAAAAATATTATATCATTTTATCAAAGACCATCTCAATATAGTCTTTGTACAACCTATAAGTCACACCCTTAGATAATACATCCCAAATGTGTTGAAACAGTTTGTAATCACAACAACACATGGTGCTCTTTGCCACTTAGCCTTGACAAGGTGAAGTAATGTTGCAAGAACACGTTGAGGAACCTAAATTTATAGGGTTAAAACGTTACGGTATGCGTTGGAAGGCAATTAAAACATTCTTGAAATTGTGATATAATTGGTATTTATGGACCCGTGATCGAGCGCCAATTAAAATGTTCTCGTTATCTGATGAGATAATTAGTAATTATATCCCCGTGATTAAGTGCAAATTATTGTGATATTTCTTACACTAATGAAATAAGTAAGACCTTTAAATGTGCACACGATTTATTAAGATGATTTCACTTTCGGCACTGAAGATACAATTTTATATGATAGTTAAGTTGAACTACAGATTATTTTTCTATGACATTACATGTCCCTTGTTTTGAGTACCATGTGCTGTGTAGATTTACATTACTACTCTATATATTCATACAGAGAAGTGGCTTATACATGACCTACCCCTTGCCTCTTGGACCTCTTGTCACCAATGTCAAAACTAACTAATAGAAAGAGTCCTGGTGACAGGTGTTGTGAAGGCTAGCTTCCTATTGGGTAGAGAGAGCTAGTGTCACTTGCTTATTTGGTAAACACTATGGAGTTGATTTTTGAAAGAAAAAAATAAGCTTTGTGGTGTAATCTATTGACATTAATTCTGAAAAGCGCGTGATTCTCCATGGATGAAGTATTAAAAGGATATTTTAAATACAATACTTTAAAGAAAAATGCGCTTCATTCATGACTTTTTTAATATATGAGAGGGGTCCAAATCAGTATCATTATAGGGTACATGATAACTTAGAGCCATATGGTCCAAAAATAAGCTGACGAATTTTAAAAATTAAATTTGAAATATACTCACTTTAACAAAAATTGATCCTTTTTTTAAATTGAAGATATGAGGATTCTAATTTATATTTGAGATTCAAAAGAAAATGTAATATTTGGACTTGAGATTTGAATTTGAAAAATATAGGACTCGACCCATCTCTATTTTTGATCACTTATAATTACCTGGTACAATGGTACAGTTTGGAAAATAAATAAAAACAAGTGCTTTGTTTGACAAGTTGCAAGATTCGATGCTTTTGTTTAGTCCTCCAATCTCGACTCTCATTCCCATGTTTCAGGTGACAGATGTATAGTTTTTAATTATGTTATATTATTCTAACCTCCATACTGCGTGTAGGCCTGCTTCACGTCACACAGCCATGACACCAGTTGTTCACACGGTATGGACTCTCCATACTGGAGCAAGTAGCGCTGACCAATTAGTCGAAGTTCATTGGTCAATACATTGGCATCTGATGTGATCCCAGCTACGCTACACACCATGTCACTAAGACAAACCATCAAATATTAGTTACATATCTTGTTGAAGTCCCAGGATAATCACCGTTGGTAA
This sequence comes from Timema shepardi, assembly GCA_902151425.1. Lineage (NCBI taxonomy): Eukaryota > Metazoa > Arthropoda > Insecta > Phasmatodea > Timematidae > Timema > Timema shepardi. Next base: position 51,231 of record CABFVX010003508.1, on the reverse strand, counting down.
AATTGGTTTTAATAGACGAATGTAACTTTCATTTAGCCCATTTGGAAATAATTTTTGTACACCACATGCCGTTAATAAGGGCATAAGGGCATAGGCTCAATCATTATGATTAGGAATGCGCCCTTTGAACCCTTCAAGGATCTTCGAGGGTATGAAAACAATAACATTTTCCTAATTTTTAATAGTGATTTTTTTCTTAGAGCTATTGTTATGCCTGCCGGTGATATAGCCCTGTATAATATTAAGACAGATGTAATTAGGCCTACCATGTTTATACATCTTATATAATTCAGATTTATAGGGGGATAGATTCAGATCCAAGAAAAAGTGGATTTGATATCGCTAGCTATGGCATGAACGAACACACATTGGCTCGGTTGTTATTAACTAAGCATCACACCTTAGCTCAATCGGTAGGGTGTCTGCCTGCTGAGCTACGGATCCCAGGTTCCATTCCCATAAGGACTGAAACATTTATCATTGGTGAATGTGGGTTTCCCCTTTCACAATGAAGACTTACCGGCTGGGGGGCTGGATGTTGTGTTTGTTATAGAGTCGAGCTAATCTATAATATAGGTCATGTGTTGATATAGGCTAATCAGTTGTTTCACAAAGTGCACGTTAAATACCTCAAATAAATAAATATGGAATATATAGATTTCATCTCACTCGTTGAGTTTGTATATTTTCTCGGAGAAGAAAACTTCGTCTAGCAGCTTGTTTGTATTCCTCCTCTCAGCAGCCAGGAGTATACCGTCGTTAGCCAGGATACCAAGACATGTGCCGGCGTGACTGATCGCTTCCATGGCATACTCCACCTGGTACAGTCGACCTGAAGAAATGAACCACAAGACCATGTAATAAGCTGGAAACTAAAAACAAGGTTTCTTCTATATGAAAAAGTCCGAAAATACTGATTCATTGATTCTGTAAACACTTTTATTTTGTCAATACGATTTTTTTTGTTTTTACATTTTAGTAGTCCAGTTATATATATATATATATATATATATATATAGAGAGAGAGAGAGAGAGCCTACAATTACTACTTTAATGGGATAATGGTCGATACACACAAAATGCTAAGCAATGGCCCTTCTTTCCCCCCGAATTCAGTGTTGTTTCTTACTGGTCTGCTCCAGTGAAGTTTAGTTATAGCTTTCTCCAAATGTTTTGTTTAAGTTCAGGGGATAGTACTGAGGAAGAAAAGATGCTTCTATTAGCAATGGTTTTGGAAGATGAAGAAAATTTAGGAGGTGAAGGTCTGATTTGTTCAATTAACGGTTCCACTTTGATATAAAAACAATCATCAAATATAAAACCTAAATGAAATATTACTTAAATACACATGAAACAAACTGAAAACAAAACTTCAACACTTCTTTAGTTATTTTCACCAAACCGGCACTTCGTCTGTTCAACACGGAGCCCAAGTTGCGTTATGCGCTTGCGCAACGTAAGATGGCTCAAGATGGGAGATGGAAAAATTGCCCTGCCAGCAATCGGAAAAAATACAGCGTGGTGTAGCTTTCTGCGTGAACCAACACATTTAAATATGTGGTTCACTATTTTTCTAAAGCGTTAGCAGAGCAAATCTTAGCTTAGCATTCTGTGTGTACCGGCCTTTAGAAGGAAGACGATAAAATTAGAGGAAATGTCACCATATTTACACGGAGTGAGAGTGGGAAAACATTTTCGAAAAAACTCTCAGTATAGCTGGGTGAGATTCGAACTCTGGCTATTTTACCCTCAGTTAACCAGTTTAGAAGAGAGCAATGTTTAGGCTACAAATGTGGAGTCCAGGTGAAAGAGAAATAACACTTCCCCCACTCTTTGTTACACTGTTGCTTTGCTACAAGCTAGAGCAGATTTCTTAACAAGGATAACACCTTTGGTTTGAGGAGCAGTCCAGCCATCTTGTACAAGTGACCATGAATACAATACAATCAGGACGTCTCGGTGATAGTGGTTGGCGCGCAAAGTCAATGGTCTCCGGTTTGATTCCTGTGTCCAATTTCTCTTATTTGAATTTTAATTTGCTTTCATACACACACTCTTATGCTTATACATAAATAAAAATATAAATCTAGTACCCGCTACTGGTGTATAGTAGCCTCCTGTAGATAACTTTCAAGCATAAGAAAATTGGTACAGAGTATTTTACAGATTGGCAGTACCATAATTTTTAGTTGTGTGGAGGGCAGCAAAAAACAATGGCTGTAATAAAGAGGCCACCTCGATTAAAGACCTAATCAAACACAGCTTTAGAACAACTAAGCATTGCGCTTACTTGTCAATTAGTGAGGAAGGGGAGATCCACACAAAATATTAACTAAAATAAGTTATTGTAAACAATTAAGAACAGAGTTTATACCAATAATTGTAGTGTTACATTTTTATCTTACCTTCTGGAGAAAATATTGTTGTCCTTGTGTCATATCGTCTTGCCTACAAATAAAAAATAAATTATTTTATATAAATAAAGATTTGATATTATTTGTGGAATATTAATCAACCCTGTCAAAATAAATTTTCAAGGAAAGGTCTTTTAGATTATTTTTTTTGCTCAAAAAATGATAATGTTTTACTATATTAATGTTATTTTATAGTTATTGATGTATCAAAAGTGAAAGCTGTAGATTATATGACTTGACGTATGAATTGTGAAAGTAGATCTAACTTTTTTAACTGTCAGATAAATAACCTTCATATGAAAATTTGACTGTAGCTGCTGTGGATTAATTTAATGACAACCATAAAAACTCTGCTCTGATGTTTAAAGATCAAGGCTAGGATGTAGATCCATCCTTATAATAATCTTTGAGGACTAAATAAATGATACAATTTAATAACCAAATATATCAAGGCTATATATAAATATTTAATAGTACACAATATATCTTCTATACAGTGATAGTAGATCAAAAAACTAACTAAAAATGTATTTTGGGATTTGTTTGTTTTCACTTCCTTTTCATGTAAACAGCAAAAAACTAAATAAAAACAAAGTAGGGAGGTATTGAATAAAATATATTTATTTATTTTGTTCAAATAAAAGGCCTCCAGCACGAAGACAAGCAAAGCACCTATCAATAACAGAACGAGTGGCTGACCAACATTGTGCAAATGATGTTTCTTCACATGCTTGCGTTATCCTTTGTCATAATGGTTGAAGGTCATTAACAAGCACTTCATACACTTTTTACTTGAGAGCTCCCCATGCAAACAAATCTATGGCATTAAATCAGTTGAACAGGGAGGCCAAGCCAAAGGTCCAGCACGACTGATCCATCTTTAAATAAAATTAATATCAAGCCAATGCGGAGGACCTCTGCAAAAAAAGTGCTTTTATTTAGTATTTTTGCTGTTTGCATGAAAAGGAAGCTAAAATGATCTAATCTAAAAAAAAAAATCTGAATTAGTTTTTTGATCCACTACTACTACCCAAAGTTTAGCCGTTTAACCTGGGAACATCCTGTGTGTGTGTGTATATTTATTAGCACCACTTCTTGCTACCCATTCTGGTTATCCGCTTATGGGATAGGGATGAGGAAGGTTGAATTGAGAGGAAGTGTACCCATAAATGCATGGAGAGTGTGGGGAATTATTTAGGGAAAACCACCCTCATTACACTTGACGAGGATTGAACCACAATCTTCCTGTCATCTGCAGTCGAATATAATGCAAGAGTAACATCTTAGACCATGTGGCCATTGAAGTGGATATTAATTTTTTTAGCAACACATCTTACTACCCGTTCATGTTATACGCTTATGTCCTAATTATAATTGTTGTAGAGGTTAGGAAGATTATATTTTTATTAAGTGTACCTGCATTTGCATGGAGGGAGAGGGGAAAACTATTTAGGATAAAACCACCCTAAGTACACCTGACCGAGATTCGAACCTTAATCTCCTTGTCATCGGCACACTGGTCTACTATGAGAGTAGCGTCTTAGACCATGAGGCCACCAAAGCAGGTAATAGAATATTAAAGTCTGTGTTTAGAAAAAATGATTGTGTCGAACACATGGTTTAAGTGCAAATATATATTCACTTGTATACATGGCAAAGCGGCGATTCAATAATGATTTCATATTCTGAAAATTGAAATATGACACCTGGACACGGGAATCGGCTTAGTACGCTAATGCTCTTACCACTGAGCTATCCAGGATTCGTCCTGTGCCCATGGTCATTCTTCACTCTTCACTCTTAGTTTGAGGCAGAGTCTATGATGGAAGTGTGGAAGTCATCAGCTTATAAATATGTGATTATATAAGATCACAGCCATCAGCGACTCAGTAATTGGCAAATATTATTGCAGCCATTTGACAATTATATTATAATTGTACGGGATTGCATATATTAATGAATCAACTAGCTGAAGCTATCATTTATGGATAGCTCAGTGGTAAGAGCATTGGCATACTAAGCCAAGGGTCCCGGGTTCTATTCCCGTGTCCAGGTGTAATTTTTCAATTTTCAGAATATGATATCTAAATGGTGTTATCCTCACTAGAATGCATAAATGATAGCCTCGGCTATTTGATTCATCAATAATTATTGATTTTGTGGTGGATCACTTCCTAGTGATCTCAGTAGTTGAATTAGGTAGGGATTTTGTGGGGAAGCAATGCAAGAATATTAAGCAAGAAAGAGTGAAAGTGGAGCGTATAATCCGAACAGGTAGTAAGACGTGGTGCTAAGTATTATTATGAAGAGTGAAAGTGGAAAAATTGTAGGGTAAGTGAGGAAGCAGTGCAAGAGTAATAAGCAAGAAAGAGTGAAAGTGGAAAAAATGCAAAATAAAAATGAGTTCAATAAGAAAGATTGCTGGGTGTCAAATTAACTTTACAAGAGTAGCCTCTGAATGAAATGTCGAAATAAATTCTAATGATAGAAAAAGTGCTTGGAACAGAATAAAAGAGGCTGTAATTTAATGTGCAAAAGATACACGTGGATCTGCGGTGGTGGTAAATTTAAAAAGAGATGCATTAACAGATTAAAGAAGAGCTGTAATAGAAAAAACATGCATACACATAAATGATTGCTACATGAAAAAAGAAACAGAAGGTAAGAAGTTGTGGGACATTTACAAAGAGAAAAAGATTAATGCAAAGAAAGTAGCAAAGGAGAGTAAGGAGCAAATGAGATTAAGAGAAGTAGAAAGAATGCAGAATGATTTTGAAGGAAATAAGCTGTTATGGAAGAGGGTAAAGAGGTAAAGAGATCAAAACAAGGAGTGCATGTAAAGACCTTTGGTACTATTAAGAATTAACGTGGTGAGATGATTTGGATGAAAACTATTAGAGAGCAATAGAGAGAGAATTTTGAGCAATAGTAAGGTGAAAATAAAGAGAAAGTAGCAAAAATTAGGGAAAATATTATAATGAGTGAAAGAATTAATAAGGCTAAGGTGTTAAAGAATGGCAAAGCTGTGGGCATAGAGAGGAACCCCAAGTGCAAAGCTTAAGTGTGAGACATGATACTAAGCCTACTTGCCGAATTGTGTAAGTTGTTCAATGTGTGTGCTGGGATTTTGAATGTTTCTAATGACTTGAAAAATGCTGTCATTGTTCCTTTGTACAGATGCAAAAGCAGTAAGAGTGAATGCATTAATTATAGGGCAATTAGTTTGTTGAGTGTATTGCAGGCAAAGTTTTTTGGATGAGTCTTAATATAGAGGGTGCTTGAAAAAAGTGCTGACAAGATTTTAGGTGTGTAATATGGTTTCATGCTAGGTAAAGGTTGCACGGACCAGATATTACCATGAAAACAAGTGATTGAGAAATGTATGGCAGGGTGAATAAGAGTACCTTTGTTATGGAATGTTCTGAGAGAGTAATTGTGTGTTTTATTATTATTATTATTATTATTATTTAGCACCGCGTCTTACTACCCATCCGGATTATACGCTTTAAGTGCTAATTACGCTAATGGGTTAGGAATTGGTAAGTTTGAATTAAAGGAAGTGAACCCGCATTTATGTGGAGGGAGAGTGGAAAACCATTTAGGAAAAACCACCCCCCGTTCACTCGACCGAGATTCGAACCCCGATCTCCCCATCCTCAGTAGTCGAGCTCAACACGACTAGAGTGTTAGCCAACTACGCCACCGAGGTGAGTGAGTATTATGTAAATGCAATCCTGGCAGTGTACGGTGGAAGTAAAGAGGGCGTTAGGGTGGAAGGAGCTTTAAGCAAATAGTTTGACATTGAACAAGGTTGTGTTACGTTTTTATAGATGTTTGATGTTTTAATGGATAAGTGTATTAAGAGGGCTTGTGAGGATACATTTGGTGTACAGTTGGACAATGTGCTGCTATATGCTGATGATGTCATATTAATGGCTGAGAATGAAAGTGAATTGCACTAGCGCATTAAAGTGTTTGAATATGGTGACAGACAAAATGGATGTTCTTATAAATGTCTACAAAACTAAAGTGATAGTTTTTGATAAAGATGGATCAGGAAATGATTGCCAAATTATTATGGAAAATTGTTAGTAGGCCTACAAATGTTGTGTATCCGGGCATAATGTTCTATAAAAATGGAAGTTAGGAGAAAGATGGTGAAATTGATGACAAACAGGCGAATGCCATGGAGTAGTTGAATGTATATGGACTATTGCAAAAATGAAGTAATATTGAAAGAGGAAAAGATAGCAGTATATCTATAAAAGTATGTTAACGCCTACATTGTTTTATGGATTTGAAGGATAAGTTTGTCAAGAAAAGTGCAAGATGAGTGTGGTTGGAATGAGATATTTAAGAAATCTATGTGAAAAAACTCGTATTATATGTACAGGATAAATAATGAATGGGTGCTGAAGGAGTGTGGTTTGAAAGGGAATCCAATAGGTCAATGTGAAAGAAGCGTCTTAAGTTGATTTGGATATAATGAGGATGAATGTGGATCAAGTGACCAAGTAAATATATGAGGGTAGAGTGTGTGGATAAAAAGGGGTAGGCCATGTCAGACGTGGTTAAATGCTGTAGATGAATGTGCGAAAAAGAAAAACATTGAAATCTTTAAGAATAAAATAGCAGGCATGACTCGGTGTATGGATGTTGTTGAAGCTAGATGCAAAGTGTCTTCCCTAGCTCGTAAGGAACGGCGTGATTATGTAAGTATGTAGGTGCCTTGAAATAAAATAAATATATTAATGGGGATTGAGCTTGAACCTACACAAATTATATGGAGGGGAGGCTTCTGAACATTAGTTAAATTGTATTAAGAATCTACAATACACTCATTTACCATAAACATACAATTTTATCAAAAAAATGTATTCAAACTAAGTATACGTACCATTTTAAATACTTTCAATAACTAATAACTATAATAACTAGATAAACTAATTTTATATTTTATATTCCAAAACAACTCAAAATGTGCAATGCAATATTAACAAGTTATACAACTAAAATATAAATTACCCTAAAACGAAGAAATAAACAGAATACTTTAAAATATTCAAATAAAAGTATTATGAAACTATAAATAATCAAACATTAAATTATGTGTCTATAAAAATATAGAATAATCTACTAGGATGTAAAATACTTATATTAATTGTTATGAAATTAAAACTTGTATAGTTGCTTAAACTGAAGAAAATGTCATTGTCATAGTTGACAATTGACACCCGGGTTTATATGATGTCATAAGTTATTGACATAACCTGTGAAATATGTTTTTGGTTTATTCTTATTTTCTTTGATAGTAGTTCTAACTCTAAAGATAATGTCGTTTTGGTTAAATTTTCAAAATAGTTGATAAGTATTATTTATGAATAAATTTAGTAAGTAGCCTACATCTTGCTCCGAATTATTGAGTGTCTTTAACTATGAGCCCTAATTTTTCTTGCATTCAATCATTAGAAGAAAATTCTAAAGATATTTATTTAGAAACAACAACAGTATTGTTGAAACTTATTGAAAATGTTATCCAAAATCCTACGAACCCAAAATTCCGTAGGATACGCTTGGCGAATCCTACAGTAGCAAATAAACTTTTGTCAGCTATTGGAGCTATGGAATGTCTGTTCGAAGTGGGCTTTCAGGAGGTAGGCATACCACAGTTTTTAAAACACAGTTAATACTAGGCCTAATATTTTATTTTCTAAATTGATAACCGACACCAGGACACGGGAATCCAACCCACGACCTTTGGCTTGGTACGACAATTCTCTACCACTGAGCTATCCAAGAGTCGTCCCATGCTTAATTTAATTTTCCATACATATATATCTCATAATGCCTTAAAAAAGATACATATTTATTTCCTCAGGGAGAAGACTATTTAGTTCTTCCAAATGAAACTTCAATAGAAAGTCTCACAAACTTCCGAAATGAGGTCTTACAGAGGAAGAAAGTTTTCTTACAACAATTGGAAAGCCAAACATCAGGCCCAACGTCTTATTCTTCACTGCAGGGTGTATCAACCTCATCACATCATTCAGCTTCATTACCACCTTCACCACCACGTCACCAACCACTATTACAATCTTCCCCACCAGGTGGGAGGGCTCCAGTGCAAACCAACGTCAAGGTTTGTTTATTTTTAGTTTAAATTTAGTGCTAGTTAGCAAATGTTATTTCCCTGTACCATAGGCTCTATATTGCTAGGCCTATACTCTATCATTAACTAATACATTTAGTATGATTGTGATTCTAGGAGCTCTTTTGTAAGTAAGCATGTATGAGTGATTTTTAATCGCTGTTAACTAACCTTGTACCTGCTTCGGTGGCTGCATGGTCTAACACACTACTTTTGCAGTAAACTAGACTGCCTTTGACTGGGAGATCAAGGTTCATATCTCGGTCGGGTGTACTGAGGGTAGTTTTTCCAATATGGTTTTCCACTTTCCCTCCACGCAAATGCTGGCACACTTCCTATTAATATAACCTTATCCCTAAAACTATTAGTACAATTAGTACATAGGTGTAGATATAACCCGGACAGGTAGTAGGCACGCTAATTAAACAAAAAACTAACCTTTGGACACGACAGGGGAAGCTAGATTCAAATAAACTGTTTCATAATCTTCCTCATCAGATAATGGAAAACTTCTAATGGGAAATACCACCTGAGGTCAATTTTCCAAGTTTTGAACATGAACCTCACAGTTAAGAGTAAAGAATACAAGGAGCATCCACAAACATTAAAATATAGGCCATGTTAAGAAATGTTATCAACACCAAATATTAATAATTAATTGTAACCCGCATCAGTGGCCGAACATTGTAACCCGCGTCAGTGGCCGAACAATCTAACTATTAATAATACTTAGCACCGCGTCTTACTATCTGTTTGGGCTATACACTTATGTACTATGTATACTAATGGGTTAGAAATTTATAAGATTGACTATAGAGGAAGTGAACCCTCATATATCTTGGAGGGAGAGTGAAAAACCACTACGGAAAAACCACCCCCAGTTCACCCGAACGAGATTCAAACCTCGATCTCCCCATCCTCGGCAGTAAAGTTCAACACAAATCTAATGCGTTAGCCAACTACGCCACCGAGGCGGGTGTCTAACTATTAAGGTGTCACTCCTGCAATAGATTAAACTGCCGATGATAGAAAGATTGGGGTTAAAATCTCTTAGCTGTACTGAAGGTAATACATTACCTACTCTAGTTAGTACTCGAACAGGTAAAAAGACGTGGTGCTAAAAAAATCTATTGTATTGTCTATAAAATGTAACTGTGCACATTTCACCCTTGTACTCTTAGCAGCATAAAAGCTGACTCCTAGTAATCAGGTTTTTTTTCTGATAGTTATAAGTACCAGCTGACATGACCATCACAGACTATGCCTTAAAATATTTACGATACATGACCTAGGGTCATATGCAAGATACACACAAAACACTCAGCAATACGGGTATTTCGTTGCCCTCCTTGAGCCAGCTTGAGTCCTAAAGTGCTTGGGAGTGCAAGTTGTAGTTTTCACTTAGAAGTGTAGATAATTGTTCATTGTAAAGGGGTGGTGGTCCGAACACAATAGTTCATGTACCAGAAATCCCACCACCTTCTCCCTTACCCCTCCCAATGAACTAACCTTATCAGCTAACTAAATGGTCGCCGCTGGTATTTGAAGATTGTTTACAACTAGACATAGGTATGTTACATTTGAGACATAGTTCCCCCGTAATAATAAAAGCATGAGTCAGCCAAGCTATTCAGAATAGTCCACAATAAGTTTGAAAGTCAGCTTTGCTTGGGTATAGTTACATATCAGTTAATTACAGTTAGCAAAACATCAGTAAGTATGACAAATTTTTACGCTAAAAGTAGGTACGAAACGAGCACAAGGGGATTTTTGCTTTCTGGAGTGTCTTTAGAGAGTGTTAAAAGAGGATTTTGATAGTTTATGGGGAGGACTTGATATAGGGCAAAAGTTCTGTGTTTAAATCCAGTGTCAAGGTGCCATTTTTATATGATAATATTTAGGTTGGATCTATTTAGAATGAAAACTGTTTGTTCCATGTTTCAGCCCCCATTCTTTCAGCGAATGTCACATTTCTACATGCAAGTGCTGCAGTACGAAGATAAGGCACTGCAACAAAAGGCCCTGAGTTTGATACCGGTGAAGGATCTGGAAGGGAAAGCTGAGTGCAGGATGCGTTCCATGCAACAAGCCATAAAGAAAGACAGTAAAGCGGGCAAAACGAGTGACTCGGCCCAAGAGGTGGACGCTACCGATATACTCCTGGTCCAGTTGCTGGACTGGTTCAAGAATTCCTTCTTTAAGTGGGTGGACAAGCCTCTGTGTGTGACCTGCCAAGGGCCCACCACCCACATTGCCAACACTATGGAGGATGGCCTTAGAGTCGAGGTAGTTACCCATTTAATTCGGGTACCTTGTATTGCTTTTTAAATAGTTTTAGTCTACTTCTTAGGCATGAACCAAGACATAAAGCGAAATGGATCTCAATACAGAGGCAGATTCAGGATTCTTGTGAGGAGGGTCGCGACCAGGATCTTCATGATTGACACGCAAAGTAACTGGCTATTGAGATAATCTATTATATGACAGTACAACTAATAGTAAATATGACATAGATTTAATTGGTTTCATTTTTGAATAATCATTGTTAGTGGCAACTAAAAAAAAATCTTGAGGAGGGGGGGGCAAGCTGGAGGGGGGGGGGGCGCTTGCACATCCCCCCTCTGAATACGCCCCTGTTTCAATCTAATCATGTTAGTAAATGTTTTAGAATTCATAAAGTAAATTCTTTTCTTTTTTATTCCCACAAGAAAAATAATTTATAGTCATTCATGTGTGAAAATGGGGTGGATCTAAATTGGATTTTTATATCCAAATATAATATATGCCACTAAAAATAATGTTTCTTAAGATGCATCAGGCATTTTCAAATTAAAGTTAGATTGAAAACCTGCTTTGGTTATCGAAAGGTAAAAGGCGTCATTCTTGCAAAAGATTGAACTTCTGTAGATGATGATATCGAGGTTCGAATCCTGGCTAGGTGTACTGTGATGTTTTTAGTAAACATTTGCCCAAGGTCATCATCATAAACAACAACAACTGTTATCGGGTCAGTTTAGTTATGCCTCCATATTCCTCTATCCTTCCACCACTATTCCTCCTTTAATTTATTCCATTCTTCTCCAATCACTTGCACACTTTCTGTTATCTGCTCCTCCCATCTCTCTTTTGGCCTCCCCTGCGCTATTTTTCTACATAATTCATTTCCATAATTTTCTTTGGCATTCTTTCTTTTTCCATCCTCATTACATGCCCATACTATCTCAGTTTTGCTTCCTCCACTATCTCGTGTTCTCCCACTCTTTCCCAGATAACTTCATTCCTAATCTTGTTTCTCCTCGTGACAGCTAACATGCTCCTCACAAACTTCATTCCCCTGGCCTGCACTTTCATAGTTTCTCTTACACTCACTGTACATGTTACTGCTGCATGTGACAATGGGTAAAACACTTCCTTACACTTCAAGGGCACTTCTCTCCGCCATAGCAGGTCTCTTACGCACCTATAGGACAATTCTCCCTGCTTTCTTCATCTCATTAAATCCTTTCTTCTTCCATCTTTCCTATTCTTAGTTCAACTCCATCCAACCTTATAGCTTTCCCAGGTCTTACCCTCTTCCTTGTCACTACCATCACTTCACACTTTGCCATGCTAAATCTCATTCCACACTCTTCCACTTCCTCATTCCATTCTTGTAGTTGTTCCTGTACTTCCTTTTCCTTCTCTCCCATACCATACAATCAAGAACAAACATGGCTTTCATTCTTACCTCCCCAAGTTTTCCTTTAACTTTGTTCGTTAACATTTCCACTACCATTACAAATAGTAATGGTGAGAGGACTCTCCCCTGCTTCACTCATTTTTTTTAACCACTCCATTCTCCTACTCTCCATCTTGACATAACTTCTGTTATCCCTAAACATGCTTTTCACTCGCATTACAGCTCCTCATTCTACTTCAGCCTCCTCCATCGTTTTGCAAACTTTATTTCTATCCACCCTATCATATGCCCTCTCTAAATTCATAAATACCATTACCAAGTCTTTCCCATATTCATACATTCAGGGGTGCAGAATATGTCCGAACGAGGTTAGAGGAAAATTAAAGCAGCCCTGGGGAAATTTGGACCAGGAAAAAGTCAAACAATTTTGTTGAAGTTTTTAGTACATTCTGGTTCTGATATGGTAGTTTCATTTGTATGACACTCAACACCGATACTATCAGTATGTGCCATAGTGAGACAGTGTTGGTGTAAGCACAAAGAGTTGCGGTGTTCAAGGGCTAAAATAATGTGTCGGAGTTCTAAATAAGAAGTCAGAGGTTGAGATAAGGAGCAGAGGAAAAATATAATAATTCAACCTGGCTGATGGCATAATTGAGGGATGGGTCATACATAAGTCATCTACCCTACTGCGGGTGTTTGGCAGTAATGGCGGGCAGGCGGTGGAGGTTAGGGAAGGGTGAGCGATGTTTTGTTTTAGTTTGAATCTAGTCACCCGTTATATTGTGGCCTAATTACATGGCAGTGTGGTCATAAAGTCTGAGTTTAACAGAGAATATAATGAGCTACCAGGTTTAACTGGCACTAGTATTTTTATTTACAAGAAAGTGAAGAATTTAAAGCAAAAATTAAGTTAATTGGAGTAAGCAAATCAGTTTCAGAGATTTGTCAACTTATGTCTTGTCTGCGAGGTGGAATTACAATAGTGCAGTGTTCTCCAGGCATAAAAAATTACAAAACCATCCCTAAATAGGTAGCTATTCTTAAAACTGGAAATTTTGGTATTTTTTCTCCTCCAGATGAAAAGCAATTGCTACAACCTACTCAAAGTATTGAATTTAGAAATTTTAAAACTCACCTTATTCATCATTTACAGTCAACAGTACATCAATGGTGTGTTAATTTCTCTTGACTCCATGGGAAAAACAAATACTTTAATAAAAAAGGAACACAAAACCGTGGGAGTCCATGTTGCCAGAGCTGCTTACAGTGCAGTAAAAGAATGGAAGGGGAGGCAAGTTTTTTGAACATTTATTAAGTTTGCACTGTTTAAATGATGTCGATGTTGGTGAACTTAATCACTCCAGAGAATTTCTTAGAGCATTTAGAAAAAATATATTTGCTACTATGACTAGCAAAGTATGTAAATTTTTAAGCACAGTAAATCCATTAACTAACCATCTCCCTCTTGTGTCTGTTACAACAGACAAAATTACAAAATTGCACAAAACATATCAAATCACTTGCGTGATTACTCTTGTAGATGGTGTTCAAACTTGTATTGTGATTGACATTTCACCATGTGGTATTTCACACCAGGTAGACATTCTCGTTGAAAAACTGCACAATGCCCTTGAAAGTGCAAGTATTCAGTTAAAAGAACAGCTAAATGGTATGGCATTTGATGGGGAATATGTGGATCTTAGTGTAGATAAAAAACTGGCAGGTTTGTGTGAAAATTTAAATTATAACTTTTTACTTCCTATGTGGTACATGCACATAGGTTAGAATGTGTGTTGAAAGATTTTCATAAAGTTAAATCATTAATGTGGATCTGTAATCAAGTTCAAGTTATAGGTAATATAATGAAACACTACAAGTGGGGGTATTGGATATGAAGAACTTCTTGAATTGGCTGGAGAAATAGACGTAGACATATTAAATCCAAAATCATTTCAGGACACTCGTTTTGTTCAAAGTGAACTCCGAGTTTACAAACATTTCAGAGAGATTTTAAACTATTTTTTATTGATCTACAAAAGAAGTGTACTGAGAGTATAGGGAAAGGCAAGCATATCAATACTAAAGGATTCTCATTGAAACTGAAAAAGTTTTCAAAGCCAAGTTTCATCTTTAAACTGCTTGGCATGATTGACATATTAGAATTTATCACAAAATTCAGTTTTATCTGTCAGAATGTAAATGCCTGAATTTGGACAATATTTGATGCTTATGCTTATTTTCAAAACACACTTAATGAGTTAACGGTAGAATTAAAGAGTAGAAAAATTTCCGTCCCTCAGAAAGGAAATGGATTCCCTGAAAAACATTTATCAGGACTGCTTATTGATAAATGAAAACGACCAGCGCTCAAGCCTTTCCCATAATCTTCAACTACATGACCAGTCACTTGCTGAAGAAGATGTGGAGATGTTAGGTTACACCCCAGATGTATGCTACTTCAAAAATGCAAGGAAAAAGTTGGAAACCCTTTGTAAAACTTTATTAGAAACACTAGAATGTAGGATAAATGAACCTCCAATTGTAAAAAAAATGCACCTATGTTCCAGAAGCAAGTATTTATTGAGTACTTCAGTTTCAACATAATTTTAGAGCAGCAAATTCTAGAGCCATTACGAACACTAACAACCTGGGTTAGGGAAAATCGTGGATGTACAAAAACTATGGATGCAGTAGATTCACAATTTAAAATCTTGAAAAAGAATCTTTTAAACATACATTTTTTCAAAAATCTACGGTCTAGGGAAGTTAAACTGAACTTGATAATGCTTGATAGTGCTGTAATAAAGGAAGCATTCACAAATGGAAACTTGTTTCATCACATTCCTGACATCCTTTTTGTCCTGGAGAATTCCATGAAAATATGCAGTGAATCAGTTGGATAAAGTCTTGATTTCTTGGAACGGCCCACCTGTCCACAAAGCTTAATGTCACCTAAAGGTATCCTTGGACAGACATTTCAATGGAGGAAAGTATCACTTTACCAGGTTTTCTTCTAGTTCTCACTTGAAGGTCTACAAGACATTAAAGGTCACTGACAAACTTCCCAAGGAAATGGGAAGGTTGACATTTCTGGGAGACAACTAAATTTTGTATAAGGTGGATACTATTAAAATAAATATGATTAAAATATGGTTAAATTTGAATTTTCTAAACTATGTAGCAGGTAATAATTGTAACGATGTTCCAAATAACAAATATCTAAAACCAACAACCCGGTAATATGGAGGCTCTACACTCACCAAGACTCACCAAGTCTCACCAAGTCTGATCGAGACCTCTTCCCGTCAAATGGGACACACAGGCACGCAACAACACATCCACTCCCGTGGCTTGGATAAAGAAGACTGACTGAGACGCGAACCAAATCAGCGCCTCGCCCAGCCCCTAACAATCTAGTTGTGAACATGACTTCGCGAACATCCGCTTCTGGGATGTTCGAGTTTGGCCGAGTAATTACTGGGATGTCCGCGATACGCACAGAGCGCTAGTCTTCACCTTTCTTTTTGTTCTATGTGTTTCCCTTCCTCTCCCCCTTTTCTGAGAACGTCTAAGACCTGTTTGTGCTATATAACAGCAGGTGTCATTTTGTATGGTACTCATTGTATCACTGGCTCTTACCAGGTGAGGGCGCTGGTTTATAATTAATATTTGGGGATATTAATCAAAATTATCTTTGGCTTTAAATGTGGGGAGGAATATTATTCGAAATTACTGTTTGGCGCTTCTTTTCATGTTTATAAATGGGGATTTTAATTTGGTTTGACGTGGGTGAACCACGGATTCGTAATAGTAACTTTCTAGGGGAATTCATGTTAGACTTAGTACGCCTTATTAACTGTAGGTGCGCCCGAGCCTTTATCTTAGCGAATCTTAGTAATCGTTTGATATAATCTTGGGTATTTTTAGACGATATAAGTTCACTTAGTAATGAAGGTATTTTATATGGAATTGTTAGATTAGGTTATCATGAGCGCAACGGGAGTTTGCGGAACTTATTGTACACATCTAA
>CABFVX010003508.1:0-33636 GCA_902151425.1 Timema shepardi | reverse complement strand
CACTCATGTTTCTTTCAGGTGTATTCCGCCACTCAGAAGCACTGGTTCCACTGTGACACTTGTAAAGACAACTGTGACATTCACTCATGTTTCTTTCAGGTGTATTCCGCCACTCATAAGCACTGGCTACACTGTGACACTTGAAAGGACAACTGTGACATTCACTCATGTTTCTTTCAGGTGTATTCTGCCACTCAGAAGTACTGGCTCCACTGTGACACTTGTAAAGACAACTGTGACATCCACTCATGTTTCATTCAGGTGTATTCTGCCACTCAGAAGCACTGGCTCCACTGTGACACTTGTAAAGACAACTGTGACATCCACTCATGTTTCTTTCAGGTGTATTCTGCCACTCAGAAGCGCTGGCTACACTGTGACACTTGTAAAGACAACTGCGGCATCCACTCATGTTTCTTTCAGGTGTATTCTGCCACTCAGAAGCACTGGTTCCACTGTGACACTTGTAAAGACAACTGTGACATTAAATATTCGGCCGCTAAGTCATGTATATATTTATAGGAATGTAAAGCTAAATTTTATGAGCACTTTATCTTATATATTTAATTTAAACTTCAGATAATGCTATGTGCACTTAAAACTAAATATGTCAGCCATCTTGTGTTTATGGATGTAAGCGCACCCTTGGGCGGTAAATTTGAATCTAGACATCAAACATTCACTCTAACGTTCCCCCTGTGGGGTGGTTAATATTTTGTAAGTCATAGTGGCTCAGTCAATATTTTGCCAGACTAAGCGTAGGCTCATTAAGCCTTTAATGTACTATTGTATCAACTATATCATTGTAATTTAACTCACTGAAATAAAAACTATGTTTCTCTTGTGACCTCATGGTTGTTATTCGAGCACGCTTCCTGCGCTCAATATGAGCGTCATATAATAATCCTTATTCCCTTCAGCCCCTGTAAAATATTCAAGGTTTTTTGAGCGCTATGGTTTTCAGGGAGATTTTTTATGAAACTGTTATGTTCTGGGGAAATATTGGATCTCTGAACATATTCTGCACCCCTGCATACATTCTTTCCATCAGCTGTTGTATGGCAACGCTCAATTATATTGTAGAGCTCTGTTCCCTAAGTTCATGCTGTTCCTCCACTGTTCCCATGGTACATATCCTCTATGTTATACCTCCCTCATTCCTACTACATTAGTATAATTAATATATATTCGTATAACCCAGTGAGCTCTAATATTATAAAATTTAAAAACATTTTCTGCTCAAAAAGTAGTATAAAACATTAATCCTAAATTTTTGATGTAATAACTAGGTATTAACAGGCTTGATAACAAAACTAAACTTCTTGTTTACCTGTTCAGGTGTATAGGTGTGGGGTATGTACTGCTACCACAAGGTTCCACCGCTACAATGATGTGGGAAAGTTATTAGAAACGAAGTGCGGCCGCTGCGGGGAGTGGGCCAACTGCTTCACTCTTCTGTGTCGGGCCATGGGCTGGGACGCGAGGTTCATCGTGGATGAAGGAGATCATGTGTGGACAGAGGTACAGTTAAAGGAGACAGTTTTATATAAAGTGCTTACTAGTTGTCTAAGTGCAAAGCACCCACAGTTCAATTTTCATAGAAAGTGTTCTTTAGAAATCACAAACATTTATTTTCATTGTCGACATTGATAAAATTTTAATTCATTTTTTCTTTATATCTTTTGTATATATGATCAATCAAAATTAACTCAGTAATCAGAACACATGACTTAACATTATGACTTTGTGAAAGTATATCTAGTAACTATTCTCTCTCTCAAAAAATACCTAGAAGCACTGGTTCCACTGTGACACTTGTAAAGACAACTGTGACATTCACTCATGTTTCTTTCAGGTGTATTCCGCCACTCAGAAGTACTGGTTCCACTGTGACACTTGTAAAGACAACTGTGACATTCACTCATGTTTCTTTCAGGTGTATTCTGCCACTCAGAAGCACTTGCTCCACTGTGACACTTGTAAGGACAACTGTGACATTCACTCATATTTCTTTCAGGTTTATTCTGCCACTCAGAAGCGCTGGCTACACTGTGACACTTGTAAAGACAACTGTGACATTCACTCATGTTTCTTTCAGGTGTATTCCGCCACCCAGAAGCACTGGCTCCACTGTGACACTTGTAAAGACAACTGTGACATTCACTCATGTTTCTTTCAGGTGTATTCCGCCACTCAGAAGCACTGGCTCCACTGTGACACTTGTAAAGACAACTGTGACATTCACTCATGTTTCTTTCAGGTGTATTCCGCCACTCAGAAGCACTGGCTCCACTGTGACACTTGTAAAGACAACTGTGACATTCACTCATGTTTCTTTCAGGTTTATTCTGCCACTCAGAAGCGCTGGCTACACTGCGACCCATGCGAGAACGTGTGTGATGCTCCGCTTATGTACGAGACTGGCTGGGGCAAGAAACTCTCGTACGTAATTGCCTACTCGTGCGATGAGGTGCAAGATGTTTCCTGGCGCTACTCCTGCGATCATGCGGGCATACTGGCACGCAGGTGTGCACCTAGGGACAACACTAAAATTAAACTTAAGGGAAGTAAAATCTTGGATCACCTTAACATTCAACTCAATCTGACATAATGATTTTGGAGGACTTATTGTAATGTACGATAATTTGCTAAGGATAAGAAAGGTTGAATTTAGAGGAAGTGTCCCCACATTTTTACAAACGGAGCGTGGAAAGCAATTTTGGAAAAAACCACCATTAGTAAACGTGACTGAAATTTGAACCCCGATCTCCCAGTCATTGGCAGTCCAGTCTAGTACAAGTGTGAGGCCTTCATTTAGGGAGTTCAAATTATTTTACTTCGCTAATAAAATTTAAATTTAAGTTATGTAGTAAAATAACATCAAGATACAATAATTGAACCCATGACTTCGGTTAAGCATAGCAATGGTCTTGCCATAAAGAATAATTAATGATTGAACCTGGGTACTCATGGTTAGCTCAGTGATAATAGCGCTGATGCAAAACTAAAAGATCCAGATTCAGTAGTAAAATATTAACTTGAAACATTTATTAATATTCTACAAATTTCTGCTTATGGCTGGTCTTACAATTTGAGAGTTACTTATGCTAATGTTAAGATAGATATTATATGAGGCTTAGTAATAAAAATATTGAGGTTTAATGTATTAAACTTAGTTCTAAGAATTTACAAGTTATTATTGGATTATCTTTTTAAAATCTTCTTTGATCAGCAAAAAATTAATACAACTTACCCTAGAGGTACAGTATGGACTGATTTGAACCCATTTACTGCCACGTCTATACTAAATTTATGTGTGAAGAGTGGTATGAATATTTAATCATGTTTGCAAAGTTGTTCAATCATTTTTATCTGTGTTAATGTCCTTTAACAGAAGGGAATGTTCTTGCTCTAGGAAAATAATACACTCCTGCCTTATCTATCGGATAACAGCAGAACTAGTGCAAATCTGGAAAGACGATCACATCGGCTTGCAGCACTAAAAGTGTTAAAAGTTTTAACTTCTGACTGTAAAACATCACATATAAGCCAATGTCGGCTTGGAGTTAGGGTGGAAAACCACATTTTGAAGAAAATAATATGGCTTTAGTCTATCCAGCTAAGCATCAAGTTGGGCTTGTTTAAGATTGCAGCAATGAAATTACCAAATGTCTGTGCTTACACTTTTAACAATGTTTATTTTGTTGGCAGGACTCAATGTACAGAGGAGGATCTGCTAAGGCTTATGTTGGCAATGCGGGAGGAAAGGCAGCACATACTCAGCCCAGCTAGGAAAGCGTACATCAACCGCAGACTGGTGTTGGAACTCGTGGAGTTTTTCACACAAAAAAAACCCACAGATATAGATTATCAGGTAGGTCATAGTTCTCATTAAAAACTAATTATTATATTTGTCTTATTTGTACAGGTATGAAAAGTTCATTATTTTGATTCAAACCAAATTATATGAAATATTCCCAAAGCAGAACCAACGTTTGGATATTATTAATTTTTATTGTTTTATTATGTTTTGTGTATATTGCAAAGATGTTTGGCCTTACCAGATAGTTATTACAACAAACAATTTGATTACAGTGGAGTCGTGACTGTCGGTAGCATGTTTATCTACTGGCTGAAAAGTGTATCATTGGTGAAATGTAGGTTTACCCTTTCACAGTGATGGATTAACATCTTGGGACTGTATGTAGTGCCTGTCCTCGTCTTGAGTTAGATCATACGGTATATGAAGTTACAACAGGCCTAACAAGCTGATAGTGGAAAACATATGACTGGAACTAAAAACTGACCTAGCCGCAGGCTGGAAACAGGTGTGAATGTAAACAAAAGAGTCCTGACCATCCAACCGTCAATTATCCGGCATTGCTGCAAGGAAGAGAAACAAAGTTGGGGAACAAACTTCAATCAGCAATTTTGTTTTTAACAATTTTGCATTTTGTATACTACAGAATATAATAAAAGTTGCATTTGATTTAAGATACTTTGTTCTGTTTGAATAAATAAAATATTAGTTTTGTAATCTATTGCATAATTTATATTATGAAGTAACTTTTTTTCTTACATTCATGATTGTTTCCAGCCTGTGGACTGGATCAGTTTTTTATTCAAGCATATGTTTTCTACTACCAACTGGCTAAGCCTGCCGTAGCTTACTATGAAGTAACTACTTATCCTTATTCAATATCTATTTGGCACTTTCATTTAGTTTTGATTTGTTTCGTTCCAGTTCTTACTTCTTACGCTTGTTTCTATATTATCCAACATTTTGGTTATCTGACCACCTGTCGGTCTCGTTCAGGTAGAATGATTGGTATTCTACTGTAACTACTGGTTTTTAATTTAAATTAATTTAAATTAGTTGAAAAGTTACATCTGGACACAAGGATCGAACCCGGGGCCTTTGACTTAGCACACCAATACTCTATCACTGATCTAACCAAGATTTCTCCCATGCTAAAGGTCATTTCACTCATACATTAAGGCTGAGTCTTTAATTAAAATCTTGTATTGTATACTTGGCAGCATAACAGCCCTCTCAAGTCGCAGATACCTGTGGTATTTGAAAGTTCGCATTATTTTTACTGGCAAGCTTTTTATTTGTCAAAGCCGGAATTTTGTTTTTTGATGTAAAGTCAAAGCTGACAAATATTTGAAGCAAATTCAGAATTGTTTAAGCTTTGTACACTTGCATTATTAAAAATATTCTCACTGTCTGCACAGGATTTTTATGGCCTTAGTCATTTATTGAAATTTAGTAGTAAATTAATAAAATTATATAAGCTAGCCTAATTATACATTTTGATTTGATTATGAGTCCGACACCTTAGCTTATTTGGTGGCGCGTCTGTATATTGAGTTAAGGGTCCCGGCATGGCTGAAAATTTTATCATTGGCGAAATTTGGGTTTACCCTTTCACAGCGATGAATTAATGACCAGAGACTGGATGTTGTGCCTGTCCTCGTCTTGAGTTAGAGTATAAGGCACATGAAACTGCTACAGGCCTAGCAAGTCGGTAGATAACATATAGCTTGAATAAAAAACTGACCTAGGTTACAGGCTGGAAACAGAGATGGATGTAAAAATTTGATTATGAAAAAGTGTCAAGAAAATACATCTCTCTTGTAAATTGTTTGTTACCCCTCCAGGGGCGCAGCTCAGGTTCGCTTTCTTGGAGACTGGCCCGAGATGAGACTCGAGATGAGGCAGTGTTCACCCCGCACACTTGGCGCCCCACAGCCCCCGAGCTGGAGGCCCGGGAGATGCACATTCGTTACTCTACCGCACAGGACAAATATGTGCAGGGCACCCTGAACCAGCAGGTGGAGCGAATAGGGTGGCGCAACGGGGCACATCTAGTCAGCAAAGTATTCCGCAAGGAGGAGACTGATTGGAAGATGGTATATGTTGCCAGAAAAGGTACGGTTCCTTTGGCTTTGATCAGATCAGTTTCTCAGACTAGGAAGATAATGTGTAAACACCATAAAATAATGTAATGTGTGTTTTAGAAAAGAGAACTTTGAAACAAATAAACTACTCTCTTTACTTCCATCTCCTCATCACGTTCACATTTACAGTTACAGTACAATTTTAAAAGGAAGGGTCTTTCAGAAAATACAAACTTTTTTTTTTGTGGTCAAAACTAATAATCTTCTACTAATAACGATGGACGGGAACAACATTTTTGTATCCGGACGGGAAACAGGTCAAAATATCGAGATTGGGATAAAAATGATGTTTTAGATTAAATCTAGATTAAAAGTGTATATTGGTTTTATAATAATATGGTAATACTTGTAAAACCTTTGACATAATTAAATATAATACAAAAATATATAATAAAAACATAATAATATAGATACAGGTGTGCGAATAGCTTTTTTTTATTGAAATAAGTAGAAACATTTTGAACAAATATTGAATAATACAAATCAAATAATTAATTTTAATACATTATTTTTATTAGATAATCTCTTTTGAAAATGGTGTTTTATATTTAACTACTTATTGCGAAGAATGCAAAAGATTAAAAAATATATTTTTTACTCTTCTTAAATGTCCTCTAAAATCTTAAATTTTCTCTATTATAACATATCTTAAAGGTTATCTAGGTTTGTGTTTTGCATTACAATATTGGTTAAATATTCCTTAGTTATGAAACCCCTTAAATGTTCTCCAAGTTTGAAACACCTTAAATGTTTTAGGTTTAAAACCACTTAAGGATTATCTAGGTTTTAAACCCCATTAATATTATTTATTTATGAAACCCCTTAAACTGTCACATTATTTTTGATTTTCCTAAATATTCCTTTTTTGTATTAAGAAATACAGAAAAATACAAAAGAACACAGATAAAAGATTTTAACATATACGGATTTGTAATTTTTTTTAAATATGTAGCAACCAATTTTTATTTATATGTGTGTGTCCTTTTCTATTTTTTTTTATTTCTCTAAATATGAATTAGTAGGGGTGTGCGAAGTCTATTTATTTGGTTTGAAACTAAGTCGAGTCGAATATGGTAAATATTCTTGAAGCCGAATCAAAGTTTGAATATTTTTCTATTTAATTTTGAATAAATATATTATGTTGGCATTGAGTATATTTATCTAACACCAAACTAAATATTACATTTATTTTTTCTTAACACTAATATTTGAAGCTTGTTGCCAACATACAAATGTTATATTCATTTTACCTTTGTAATAAAAACACTTTTTTATGTGTATAGCCTAAGCGAGTGGTAAAAAAAAACATGCATTTGCTTTAATATCATTGGATTTGCCCTGCATAGTGTTTCATTAACCTTTCACACACAAGATAGAATTAACAAAACACACAAGTTAACAGACATTCAATAACAACGTTATAGAAAAATACGAGTTTAAGTTAGTTTGGCAGGTGTGTTTATAGGCTTGATAAGTCAAGTGTTACAACATTTTAGTTTTTCTGTTTTACATCATCAAGGAAACTTTTGACTTTATAAATAAATTTAAATCTTGCCATGTGAATTACTAAAAAAATATGGTTCTGATTTTCAAAGCACATGTGCCTATAGCAAATCTTGAAAACAATACGACCTTGATGATAATAATTTCCTTATAAATTAATTCTTCATGTAATATGTATAAAATAACCAATTTTTTGCAGATGTTATTTAATTTTATTTTACTTTTAGTAAAATATGTAAGATTTTAACTAAATTAACAGCAATTTTCATTTTTAAGTACTTACTAATATATTTCATTAAAAAAATCATTTTGTGAATTTTGAAATATTAAAAAAATATTTTCAATATTCAAGAAATATTTCAAAAGTTTAATTAAACACACTAAAAATAAAAAATAAACTTTTATTATTTATTTTAATTCACACTTTCAAAAGGAACAAATTCATCTTAAGTTGGTATCAATCAATGTTTGTGATCAAGGGGGTTAGAGGTTTAATGTTATGGCCGTCTTCAAATTCAAAGTGTTAAGGAATTTTTTCCGGTTTCACCATGAAAATAAAGCAAACTTGTTCTAAAACTCAAAACGATCAAAATATATTTTATTTCTTGAGATGAGTTTGGTTCACTTTTATTTGATGTAAAATATGTGTAATATAATCACCATACTTCGAATAGCAGACAAAACTTTGAATACCTGTCAAAGCCAGCCATGGGTCCAAATCAAATATGAAGTACACAGGTCCAATTCGGCTTCAAATTAATTTTTCTCTCCTTTGCCAACATAATATATTTATTCAAAATTAAATAGAAAAATATTCAAACTTTGATTCGGCTTTGGCTATGAAAAAGGAATGTTTCTGAAAATTTTAAAGCATATGAAATTGTGAAAGTGATCAGAAGATATGAGTGTGAATAAACGAAAAGACAAGTTTATTTGTAATTAACTCTCAAATCAGTTTAGCTTCTCAATCACTTGCATTACTTTACTTTATGACTTTCTATTCTTTCAAATATTTATTTTTTAATTGTAAAATCAGATTGTGTTTGTTCTTTTTTTAAATCTTTCTGTTCACCTTTTCTTTACCTTCTTACAAATATAACAAATTACCTCAAAAACCCAGAAGAGGTTTTCCTTAAAGAGATATAATTAATAAATATGCTCATCCCATGTCAATTTCCTGAGTTTGTTCCTTATGCTATTCTTTAAAAGCTTATTTTTCCTCCCTTTTGTGTTTTTTGGTTTCCTCTTTTAGGAAGTTGCGTTGAGCGTTCTCCAATCCCTCCTGATGAGTTCCGATAGAATGAAGATTGGGTTGAGGGATTGGGCGGTAACGATCTTTTCTTCAATAGTCAGCCATTACCTCTTTGTCCATTGGCAGCAGTGTAGTGTGAACTATGTTCTTCTTTTAATTCTGAAAGCCATATTATGTTTATTATAGGGTTGGACGGGATCCCGAATTTTAGAGAATTTATCCATTCCCGAGAGTCAGGCAGGAATGGGCAAGGGTCCGGGTGGGAAATAAATCCCGCTTATTGTTCAAGCAGGTATTCCTGGCTCAATCTTATTGGAGACAGTTATCTTCTTTGTTCTGTAGCAAGCTTGGAGGGGGAAGGGGGTATTTTGCTCCCTGCGGTTAGACAAACAAGTAGGGAAGCTTGTAAGTCAATGTGCTGTCTATCAACAGTTATTTGTTAGGTTCAGCAAGCAAGAGGTTTTGAAAGATTTAGAGTAGAACAGAGCTATATTATACTCAACCATATTTTGGGGCATAGAAACTAGGGGGAAAGAAGTAGTTTGCCAAGGTCAGCCATTTATGAGCATCAGCCTGTCTGTGGCTAGCAACCGAACAATGCGTAGAGATTATAGTGTTGTTAAACAAATAACCTAATGGGTGTCATGTCTAGAGAACATTAAAGTGGTTTTAAACATATAGAAGTTTCAAGGGTTTCAAACATAGAGAATATTTAAAGGGTAACAAACCTAGGAAACATTTAAGGGGTTTCATACCTAAATAACATTTAAGGAGCTTAAAACCTAGATAATCCTTAAGGGGTCTTAGATCTAAAACATTTAAGGTTTTTCAAACATAAAGAACATTTAAGGGGTTTCATAACTAAATATCTAAGGAGCTTAAAACCTAAATAACCTTTAAAGGGTTTTAGACCTAAATAATATTTAAGGTATTTCAAACAAAGATAGCCTTTAAGAGGTGTTAAAATAGAGAACATTTAAGAGTCAAGAGGGGGGAGGCCTGGCATTCTCCACATTCACAAGATGTCTTGTCAGAGGTGAAGGAAGGGTTTGGTAATCAGATAAATCTTTGCCGCGACCGAGGATTGAACCCCGGCCGCCAGCACAGAAGTCTGACACCTTACCCCTAGATGGCCAGGTCACCGATATTTAAGAAGGGTAATTTTTTTTGCACTCTTACAACATTTAAACATAAAACACCAATTTCGAATAAGATTACCTAATAAAAATAATATATTAAAATTAATAAATTTGGTTTGTATTATTCAATATTTGTGTTAGTAAAAAGTTAAATACACAATATGAATGAAAGATTTAGACAGTTTTATCCTAGATTTTTTTAATGAATACTAATTCGATCCATATTTAGGTAAATAATAGCATCACTTTCAGCATAAAATAATATCACGTTTTGAGAAAAATTACACCACTTTTTCCCTAAAAATAACCTCATCTTTTTCATGTCTCTATATATTAATTATATAAGGAATAGTTATATTTTTCTTTCCAGAGAGTAGTAATGAAGGTATCATCGAGTGGAAGTTTGACCTGTCAGGAACTGGTTATTTGATAGACTCTGTCAATATTGTTTCCACCGACCAATGTTACAAGACAGGTCAGATTGTGTGGTCACTATGTTCGGGAGACATCTGCTTCACTTTTCCGTCAGGTAACATGAGAGACAAGATTCTTACATTCTTGATTACATATTTAACATTATTATTATTATCACCACCGTGTCTTACTACCCGTTCGTAATGGTAGGGTGATTGTGAGATAAAATGGAGAACTTACAGTTTAACGTGCGGTCCGAACCACGGTGAAGGCCTGGCTATTCCACACATTCACAAGTTGTGATTAATACACGTCTTGTCAGAGGTGAAGGAAGGGTTTGGTAGTCAGATAAATCTGTGCTGGGGCCGAGGATTGAACCCCGGACCACTAGCACAGAAGTCTTGACACCTTTCCCTTAGACTGCCAGGTCACTGTGTTCAACATTCATCTCAAAGATTTGAGAAAAATTCATATTTAAATATTTCAAATAAATTCTTCTAAATTTCAACTTAGCATTAGTTTTAGATGGTTAAGTTCAAATAAATTTTGTGAAAAACCTGACAACCAGCCCCCAAAACAATAATCTACCTCTTAATTGAAAGTACAATAAATTTTAAAATTCAGTTACTATTTTCACTCTCTATAGTGACTTAAGAATTCGCTTAAGGAAGTAAACCTATTGCCATCCAAGATTCACATTCATGATTAGAATTTGTAAAATAGTGGATTCAAGCTATCTAACCGGTTGCATTAAGGGTAGTTTTATCGAAATGGTTTTTCACTTTTTCGCCACATAAATACGGGAATATTTCCTCTAAGCTCACCTATACCCCCATTTTAGTGTAAATAATATATATTATTTCTCAAACTGCTACTATGCTATGGCTAACAAAATATTAATCATTTAATATACTGCTAGCAAAATATTGATAATCTAATATGCAGTTAACAAAATTTTAATCATCTAAGATGTAAGATATAGTTGAAAAAACATTAATGATCTAAGATGGGGTTAAAAAAATATTTATAATCTAAGATGTGGTGCTAAATAATATTGATAATTACAACCAAGTAGGTCTATAAAATATATATTTACACAAGCCATGTTTTAATTCTAGGTGCCGGGACTAAAACATGTACAGACTTTGTTGGTGAGTCTTCTGTCACTTTGATGGCAAAACTGAAGGGAGGAGTTGGCGACCTGGCTTGGCAACATGCGCAGTTGTTCCGTCAATCCTCTGACAGTAGAGAGTTTTCTTTTGTGGTCAACATCAAGCTCATCTCGCCTAAGCCCAACAGCTAGGAAGTCGCCAAAGACTGACATCAAACTGTTGACCATTTGTAGGCGTCTGCGAGCTCGGGTTTTTTCATTTGATCTGAGAATTTCAAAAAGCTTCCGAGCTCAATTATATTTATGAATTTAAAATATCAATATTATATATTTGTTTATTTTAAAAGTAAAAAAGTATATTTAAAATGTCACCAGTCAAAACAAACATAAGATGTAAATATCACATACTTAAAATTTGAGATTTAAAAAGTATATTGAAACTGCATAGTATTTTTAAAATAAGAATGGCACTCATTTTTATAAAAATACTAAATATTTTTAAAATTGAGTTTGAAGAATGGAAATAATGGGTTTAAAATTAGAAATAACACTTAAAAAACATGATTTAAAAATTAGAACACCACTCAATAAAGATATAAAAGAAAATATCATTAAAATGATTTAAACACACATGTCTTTAAGCACATAAAAATTACACTAACCATTATAAAAAAAGTAAATAAAATATACTGTTAATGAGCTAATATTTCCCCAAAATATGCCTCTAACTTAATTTACCCTGAAAGAAAACGTAAGAATTCCAAACAGTTATAAATTTAGAAGAAGGTACAGGAAAGGTGGATAGAAACAGATAAAAGGGACAAACACAATATGGCTTTTATAATCAAAATAAAAAAACACAGTTCAGACTTTCCATTGCTACCAATAGAAAGTGTGAACTGTGTTCTTTTCATTGTAAAAGACATATTGTGTTTGTCCCTTTTATATGTTTCTATCCACCTTTCCTGTACCCTCCTCCAAATATAATGCAATTGCCTCATAAAGTGAAAAGAGGTTTTCCTTATTGAGATGTTCAGTCATAAATTTGAAATGTTTCATATATTGTTTATCAGTCATTAATGTAATAATCGTGATTGAACACTTCTTCTGTTCCAATTTCATTATTGAGAAATTTATTTCAATTCAACTTTTAATACTTATAAAAGTTGATGTTCATACTTTAAAATGAAAAATAAGATTGTTTAAATAATATTTCTAGCCAATTATTAAATACGAAATGCTTTCTTTATTTAAATGTGGTAAGTTTTGTAAATATTTATTGCAATTATGATCAACATTGATTTTAATTAGGGTAACCAACACTAAACAATAGCTAAACTAGTGCTAGTTTAGTAGTTAAACATATTACCGGTAGTTAATACAAGTTTTAAATGTCTAAAGTTCAAAAACATTCAATATAATCTATTCTCAATGTTAAATTATTAATTTAACTGAAATTATTATTTTAGAAAGGGATCAGGTAAAATTATTAAAAATAATGATTACTCTATTATTTAGTAATCTATTTAGTTATCTTAATTTTATTACTTTGTCATGGAAATGCAACTTCAAACAAGGATAGTTCAAAATGGACAACTATATTGAATAAGTTTGCCTGTCCAAAATCGTTTTAAAGCTTTCTTATGTTATTAATGTGAAAATTGTTATTAATTTGAACAATTTGTTAAGTTACCGAATGATTTATAAGGGGTAGATGCTGATGATATCTAAATTAAATAGCTTATACTAACCACTGGATTAAAAAAAATGATTATTAGGTAAAGCAAGTGAAAACTAGAAAATGACAAACCTACAAAACTCTCGATCTCGAGCTTAAATGACAAGCTCGGCTCGAAGCTTGAGATTAAAGTGCTTGCAAAGCCCTAATCATTTGGGATCTTAAGAGTTCTTGAATTTTATCTCAAGTCCAAGCCTTAATAGAAGGGCAGGTTCGAGCTCCACAAATTCAATTTTGTATAAGACTTCTGGGTTGTATTGTTGTGTCTGGTGCTGGATGACTCAATGTTTATGCTTCTCTTTACTTGTCTAGATGCTATTTATGAAATGTACAGTTGGCATAATTATGCTCTTATTGTTGTAAAAATAAAGATGTTATTTTTGTTTCAAAGAGAGTATTTTAATTAATCTTTAATCAAATAACTATCATCATGAACTCTTTCCAGCTTATGGCTAGGTTAGTTGTATAAAATGCATTCAGCTTACATTTTCCTTCTGTCATTCATCCTCCTTTATTTGCTTCCATTACTCTCCTCTCATTTGCATACTTGCTATTATCTGCACCACCTATCTCTTTCTTGGTCTCTTTTGCAGTATTTTTTGCTAGATCATTTTCATAATTCTTCTTCCGATTCTTTCTTCTTCCATTCTCATTACATGCCCATACCAGCTCAGCCTTGCTTCCTCTACTATCTCATGTACTTCAACATCCTCATTACATGCCCATACCATCTCAGTCTTGCTTCCTCTACTATCTCATGTACTCCACTATCCTCATTACATGGCCATACCATCTCAGTCTTGCTTCCTCTACTATCTCATGTACTCCACTATCCTCATTACATGCCCATACCAGCTCAGCCTTGCTTCCTCTACTATCTCATGTACTCCAACATCCTCATTACATGTCCATACCATCTCAGTCTTGCTTCCTCTACTATCTCATGTACTCCAACATCCTCATTACATGTCCATACCATCTCAGTCTTGCTTCCTCTACTATCTCATGTACTCCAACATCCTCATTACATGTCCATACCATCTCAGTCTTGCTTCCTCTACTATCTCATGTACTCCAACATCCTCATTACATGTCCATACCATCTCAGTCTTGCTTCCTCTACTATCTCATGTACTCCAACATCCTCATTACATGTCCATACCATCTCAGTCTTGCTTCCTCTACTATCTCATGTACTCCAACATCCTCATTACATGTCCATACCATCTCAGTCTTGCTTCCTCTACTATCTCATGTACTCCAACATCCTCATTACATGTCCATACCATCTCAGTCTTGCTTCCTCTACTATCTCATGTACTCCACTATCCTCATTACATGCCCATACCATCTCAGTCTTGCTTCCTCTACTATCTCATGTACTCCACTACCCTCATTACATGACCATACCAGCTCAGCCTTGCTTCCTCTACTATCTCATGTACTCCACTACCCTCATTACATGCCCATACCAGCTCAGCCTTGCTACCTCTACTGTCTCATGTACCCCCACTCTTTCCTGAATAATTTTCTTACTAATCTTGTTTCTTCTGGTGCTCTCCATAGCCTCCATTTTCCTATTCCCTTAGATTCAATGTCCATGTTTCGGTTTTACGTAACTAAGGGTACAAATTAGGCCTACGTCCTAGGCAGCATTTCCTTACACGTCAGCAAATCTATGTTAGTTAAATATTTGAATGACATATTGTATGTTCAAAATATAATAAAATATGTGTCCAACCTGTCTAATCATGTATTTTGCATTTGTTAAGCTTTTACCATTGTTGGGGTCCAATGTTATGTTAATTTTATCATTAAAGTAATAATCTTATAGCCTCTCTCTTTAACTTATCACATTTTAATGTTATTAAAGAATAATATGTTTATAAAACTGTCTGAATAGAGTATGCTATTAGGGTAATGCAAGAGAGTAGGGAAGGGTTAACATTATACGGTACAATGCAGCAATTAGGATACGTGTATGATTTAGCTTTGTTGGGTAATAATAAAGACGGTGGTGCAAGAAATGCAGACATTTTACTATAGGCTATGATTACACAGAAAAAACAGATTGGGGACGATAGTTTAGAGATTACTTCGAGCAACATATCATTTGACAGAGTTAATGAGTTTAAATATTTTAGAACAATTTTAACTACCATTAACGTTATTAGTTTGGAAATTAGGAAAATAATACGGTCTGGAAATGCATGCCTATTTCTCTGTCAATAAGTTGTTGACATCTCGCCTGCTGTCAAGGAATGTAAAACTCGGAGTATACAAAACAATAATTATACCAGTTCTCTATGGGTGTGAAACTGTCTCTCTTGTCTACAGGATGAAACAAATTTAGGGTGTTAGAAAACAAGGTGCTTATGAATATATTTGGTTCATAAGGGTATAAAGATACGGGAAAGTAGAAGAGGTTACATAATGATGAGTTGAATACCCTGTACTAATTGTTAGGATAATCAAGTCTTGTAGATTAGGGTTGGAAGGACATGCAGCAAGAATGGAGGATTCTAGAACCATGTTCAGTATATTGACTGACAAATCCGATAAGAAGAGACCATTGGGAAGACCTAGATTCAGATGGGAGGATAACATTAGATTGGAGCTGAAAGAGGTAATGAGTAGGACTGGATATAGCGAGTTCAAGATAGGGATAGGGTGTAATGTGTAATGAGGTGGGCTGAATCGAACTAACTCAAGATAGGGATAGGGTGTAATCAGGTGGGCTGGATAGAACTAGCTCAAGATAGGGATAGTGTGTAATCAGGTGGGCTGGATAGAACTAGCTCAAGATAGGGATAGGGTGTAATCAGTTGGGCTGGGTAAAACTAGCTTTAATATAGTGATAGGGTGTAATCAGGTTGTTGTGCCTCACTGTTCAGTCGACCCTTGTATCTTTCCTCCGCACTTGCACCGGCCGCTCCAACCACCCTCCCTACTGCCTGGACCATCCCCCACGGACCATGTTCTCTAAGCCGCCCGTGACGCTTTCCCCACAGTAGTTAGCGCCAAAGAGAACTCCACTTCCTATTGGCTCGCTTGGCGGCCATTATCACTCACGTTTTCCCGCGCCAATGGGAAGTTCCCTTTTCTCTCATTGGACAAGGCCAGGCAGCAGCGGAGGGTATATAACACGGTGAATTCTAGAGCCGATTCAGTGGTGACTCACCCTGGCGAAACCACCATTACAAAAGAGCAAAATAAAGTGTCATTTTTTAAAGAGCAAGTTTGTTGGGACTCCTTTCGCAGTTTCATCTCCCACCGCGACTCACGTTGCCGGGACTACTTCCTACCTCCCACCGCGACTCACGTTGCCGGGACTCCATCCTACCTCCCACCGTGACACCCGTGTTGCTGGGACTCCCGCCTTATAGCCCTCAACTCTCACCATCGGCTGGTCCTCGTAATCGGCAGTTCCACGAGATGCTATACACCCGCCGCTCCGGCAAAGCCCACCAAATCAAGGCTCTGAAGATCACATCACCGGTCAAACAGTACTCCACCCGAGGGCCCCTCTCTTACCACCCCGATAGCCACATCCGAACCCCCAGACGCCCCCACTCCGCCCCAACACCTTCAAAATTCCTTACCGCTGAGGTAGCTATTTCCTCTCCTCGTATTCTCCTCTCACCAACCACCCGACCTCCACCTACCCCAATTTCCCCTTTAACCCCTGAGGGCAAGTCCTAGCCACCACACAACCAGCATACGTTTTCTCCCCCATCTCCCTTCCTTACCCCCACTCTACAGACCCACGCGACTGGTGCCTAGCCACCAACATCACCAGGAGACTGCACTTCGAATGATGCAACCCGCTACACCCAAAGACGCAGTTGGGGATGACTGTTCTGGCGCCTAAACGTGGGGCGAATCAAGATACAGGACGGGTGTCCAACGGACCAACTACATGACCTCAGAACACCGCACAACACTTCCGGGAGTGAACAAAACCCGGTGGCAACCAAACAACCTCACCAAAGCAGACAAGATGGTATTGACCAGGAGTCAAAACTGCACCAACCCATCGTGTACCCCAGGAGGGGACCGACTTTATGTAACCTGCACAAACTGCCAAAAGCCCTATCATCACCTTTGCATTGGCTGGGCAGACGAGCCACGTGACATCAATAAACCAGCCTACCGCTGCACCACCTGCACCGGGGGAGGCACGGTATTGCCCGGGGTTAACCTGTACTGGTGAAAATGGCCAAGAAATTATCTGCGAGAACTGTAGACAATACTATCACTACCAGTGCCTGGGGTGGAAAGATGAGCCTCGAGACCTCAGGGGCCTCTTTTTCCGATGTCCGCCGTGCCAACGGTCCACCTCGTCAACCGTCAGCACACCACCATACCAGCCGCACCTGGCTGACACTTAACAACGTCCGTGTTCAAGCTGTTACCACATACCAACTCTACTTAATTTTCACGGTCGAGGGCATGAAGACCCTGCTACTTTTACTCAACGTTGTGAGGTTCAGCTCAGAACCACTTGAGTAGACCCGCTAGAATGGGTACCTACTACCCAATGGCAGCTTAAGGACATCGCCGCCCAGTGGTGGAAGCTTTACGGCGAATATATTACAACTTGGGAAGAATTCAAACAACGACTATCGCACCATTTTGCCAGTACAAACACCATAGCTTCTCTCCAGGCGGAATTATATGGAAAGGAACAAACACCAACGGAGCCTGTCGAGATATTTCTTCGGAACAAAGTACGACTGTATCAACGCTTGGCCCCCGCAGCACCATCGGCTGAGATAATCCCCCTGTTAATCGAACTCGTCCGACCAGGGCTAAGACCTTTTCTTCGAGCCCCACACCTTCAAGAGTTAGAAGAACTTATAACTAGGGCCGTATTTGTGGATCGAGACCTGGTTGAAAATCCAGCTACAGTGGCGACACGCCCCTTCAAGACACCAGCAGCCACATCTGGACCACGACCTCCAAGATGTTACCACTGCCCAGGGTACCGTTTTCACCGTGACTGCCCAGTGCTAAACCAACGCCACGCAGAGAAAGAACGAACGACCGGGAAACGCCAAGCCAGAGGACAACAGGGCCCCGCCTCTGGGAGACAGGAACCCGGGCCGACACCAGTAATAAACAGCGTCACTCCTTCAACATCCCAAGCACTTCCCAGAGCTCAGTGTGAAACTCCTCATGGTCCCCTACTAGCCCTAAAATATACCGGGGCTACGGCTAATTTTATCCAATACCAACACCTTACCCCTACAAACCCGAATAATTGAATTCCTTTCCCCAACCCCGTCCACCTAGCCAAGGTTGGGAGTGACCTCGCCATCCAAGGCCGGATAACTTTACCTATAACCATGCAAATGCTAGAACTCAAAGCCATGTTCCTGGTGTCTGATGAGCTACGAGAACCACTGATTTTGGGACAACCATGGTTCACAGAACAGAAGGTAATCCTGGACTACGAGAACAGCCGATTGCTATTTGGAAATCAGAAGCGTCATACTCTGTACTGGATTTCAAGATTTAATGATGATCCCCCTCTGGTTCCTCAAGACCAAATCAGACAACACACCCCAATAGAACATCAAGGACAACTCCTCAGACTACTGGACCAACACTGAGCAATTTTCAACACCCAAGGACCTCTGCGTAGAACACGCAGCATCAATAATCAAATTCGACTTAAAGACAATCAACGGATTTGGGTACGGCCTTACCGTTACTCCCGCACCAAGAGTGCGCTAATTGAAAACCAGGTTCATGAGATGAAAGCCCAGGGGATAATAGAACCTGGAGACTCGGAATACAATTCACCCATTGTAATTGTGGATAGAAAGGACAAAACTCCCCGTTTATGCATTAATTTCCGACAACTGAACACCGCCACTATCAATTTCACTTCACCCGCCGTCAACGTAAATGACACCCTTCGAGATCTGGGAGACGCAGAAATATTTACCACCCTCTACATGAAATCAGGGTACTGGCAGATTCCCCTACACCCCAATTCAAAACCCCTGACTGCTTTCACCACACCCACCGGAAAAACCTTGCAATTTACAGTTATGCCTTTCGGGTTAAAGGGAGCACCAAGTACCTTACAGCGACTGATGAGCCAAGAAGTATTAGCAGGGTACACCGGCCAGTTCTGTTTCGCCTACCTCGACGACGTGATAATCTACTCAAAGACATGGGGAGAGCATCTCACCCACTTGAGCAAGGTTTTAGAAAGATTTGAGCTCCATCAACTGACCTGCAATCTGGCCAAATGCCAGTTCGGCAAGACGGAGTTAGAGTACCTTAGCCATATCGTTTATAGCCACAGAAACGCCCCACAACCACAGACAATAGAGGCAATCACTGAAGCCCCACCACCAAGAAACCTAAAATAGCTCCGACAACTCCTGGGCCTCTGCAACTGGCTACGAGAATTCGTGCCCCAGATGTCTAAAGTAACAGCACCTCTCACCGAACTTCTAAGAACCAAATTCCGGTGGATTTGGAACTCCAAGACAGAAGCCGCTCTCCACACGCTTAAAGAAGCATTTCGAGACCTACCACCCTTCAGCCAACCAGATCCATCACGAACATTCACCCTACAAACCGACGTTAGCGGGATTGGACTAGGGGCAATACTGTACCAAGAAGATGATACGGGCAAACGAATCATCAGCCATGCCGGCGCGAAACTAACCCCTTCAGAGCAACGGTACCACATCAACGAGCAAGAGTGCCTCATTATCGTCTGGGCCATAAAGAGGTATATACATTACCTGGAAGATAAACCATTCCTATTACGCACTGATAAGTGAGCTCTCACTTGGCTGAACACGATGAAAGATCAATGGACCAAGCTAACGCGATGGGCACTCTTGCTCCAAGAGTTCCAATTTTCCCTAGAACATTGCCCGGGAAAACAGAACCATCTACCTGACGCGGATGACTCCGCCCTCAGTCACAGGGCTAGCACCACCCAAACCCGAAGCCCTAATAGTCCTACAAAGCCAAGATGAACCCCACATGAGTTGGTCAAGACGGAACAAAGAGAGGATGCAGAGATACAAACTCAAGTGAACTATTGGAAGGCTCTAGACACCCAAACTCGACCACCCACCAAAACAACCGACGCTCGTTTTTGGAATGAGCACTATGTAAAAGGAGACAATATCTGGAGACGCGAAAGAAGGGAAGTACCATGGAAACTCATCGTTCCAGCTCAAACCCGACAACAAGTTATTTGGACATAACACGACCACCCTCAGGCAGGGCACCCGGGAGAAGAAGAGACGACACGAGCCATTCAGCGAGGCTACACCTGGAAAGGTTTCCGAACGGAAGTCAGCAACTACGTTCGCAACTTCATGCTCTGTGCCTGCCATAAGACCGGCGGGTATCAAGGGGCAGAACCGCTAAGACCCCGTCAAGCACAACGCCCCTGGAAAGTGGTAGCCCTAGACCTCATGGGGCCATAACCCCGAAGTCGCATAGGAAAGAAGTTCATCCTAGTGATTACGGATCTCTTCTAAAGATGAGTAGAAGTATTCCCGCTCGCGTCAACAGAGGTCAGACAGATAATTCAGACGATGGAACAAAAATTCTTCCCATGATGGGGATATCCAAAACATCTCCTGTCCGACAATGGTCCACAATTCATTAGCCGAGCCTAGGTGAACGCCTGTCAAAAGCGGGATGTCGAAGCCTGGACAACCCCAATCTACCACCCCCAAGCCAACCCCACGTAAAGAAGGAACCAGTAACTAAAGAAGGGAATCCGACTCCAAATCTTGGAGAATCATCGAGAGGGGGATACCTTCCGGACTATGATCACCTTTAATCTACGATGCCGCAAGAATGGGGACACCGGAATGCCTCCGAGTGAAATACTACTTGGCCGAACGCTAGACAGGCCCGGGGAGTGGAGGTTTGAAACCCCAGTACGAGAGCAGGAAGACAACGAGAGCCCCAGCCAAGGAGCCACTCAAAGAGAAGAATGAGCATGAGTCAATCAAGCGAATTACCAACAACGGTACACCCTTCCTCCAACACGGCCCACTAAACCCTTACAGAACGGTGATCTGGTGCTAGTTCGAACCCCACCCCTCTCCAATACAACAGAAGCCTACTACGCCGGCTTTGCCCCCAAATGGGAAGGACCTTACCCGGTGAGCAAATGAAGAGGAGGGGTCTACTGGGTCACCTACCCAAATGGTCGATCCAAAAAAATACACAGGGAACAACTACGTTCCACACCCTCTGGTGAAAACACCGGGAAACAGCAGCTACGCAAACAACTCACAGCCATGGACCCCGCACCCAATAACGCCAAGGGCACAAAGGGACTGGGCCCTCCCTTATCAAATAGTTCTGAATGGAGTACCAGACTTCGACCTCGATGACCTCCAATCCCTCCCAAGATAGTGTGAGACCGAAGATCCGGGCACATGGATACCCAAACGCCGTGCGTGATACAGTGCGTGGTCACACCAACCCAGTGCGGGATGCGTAACACGCGATGCGTTGGTGTGCCAACACAGGACGTGGCTCCCCACCAGCTATAAATTGAGTATTTTGTTATAATTTAATTTTTATATACATACCATATTAGATCAATGAAAGTTGGAAATATTTTGGGTGGCATGCCTAGTGTAGTCTACCTAATCACTTCTAACCTCTCTTATCCTCTTCTGTACATCAATTTATACAGTAATCATTTGATCCAAGGCAGCCAGTATTTTTGGTAGAGGAGTTGAGATCTCGTCTGGGGGTATTTATTTGTGAAAATGGGGAATTAGGACCAAGAAAAATGAAAAGGTTGTTGACTTGCGTTATTTATTGCGTCACTTTGGATCTTCCTTTTTTGTATGATGCCCGCAAAATCAATGGTAAAGATTGCTTGTGGTGGTAGGCAATTAAGAACAAAGAAACATGATAAGGTTGTTCACTTGCGTTATATTTTAGAGGTTGAAATAGTTACATTTCCCAAAATTACATTTTAAGAAATGTTTACTTGAGTCATAATTTAAATACTATAAATAATTAAAGCATCAGAAACTATTTAAGGAATAGTGCTCAGTATAACCTTAAAGATTGTGACCTTGACTTTATATATAGCGTAGGCCTACACTATGTCCATGATATTTACTACAAACTTCCTTTTGGCCTGCTAGGTGTAACCAGTAACTGTCTCCCGAATCAAAGTCTAGACACCCATAATAAGCTCAAAATAAAACTTTGGTGATGTTAAAATAAATTGTTATATAAGACACCCACAGTGGCCCCTTTTTCTCCCATAACCTTTTCATTGTACCAAAATTTTTATAGGGGTACCAGACTTGTGTAGCATATGTCCGGTATGCCTACCAGTATCACCATGGAGAAATGTAGCACGTATGATCAACGTGTGGTGTCTGTGCCCAATCATCGCCCCTACCCCACTCAATTTACAATCAAAGAAGGCCAATGCTAGGAGTTGATTTGCTAGCTGTCCCAGACCAAACCTCCCCTTTAACTCTGAGATGCTACACATGCAAATTGTAATAGAATAGCTAGCTTCTGGGTATGGACAAAATAATAAAATAATAAGAACCTTGAATGGAACTATAATTTCAACAATGGCTTCATAAGAATGAAAATAAATATATTTAAAAGTTAAGAGCCTAAAAATACGGTTAGTGAATTAAAAATGTAGGCGATTATATTATATTGCTTACAACTTTAACCATGGCTTGGGTTAGATACTTAGAACTAGCAGAGAATTCCAAACGTTCACTTTCTTATAATAACTAAACACTTTAAATAATCACCTTAGTAAGAATAAATACTAAATTAGGCGTAGAATATAATAATAGATAAAACATGCTAAAACAATTCGGAAGTAGGAACACAATAGGCTTAACTAGTTAAATAGTAATACTATATAATTAGGATGTTTCCTCTTTTGACGGACAATGAGGAAGTTTAAATACAAAGTAACTTAAGAAAGGAAAACTGGGTAAAATTAAGTTTAAACTTGTAAAATGGGAAGCTTTCATTGTTCCAATACTAATACAAATAATGAATACATTTAGCTAAAAATAAAACTTTAATTCTATTCACCTAAACATGCATCTATCTACCTGACTCAAGGCTGATCTAAAACAATAGACTTTTTGGAATTAAATTATCTATAGTAGCACTCTAACGGTATATTTTGTAAACAGAAAGGTACATATCATACAATTAAGGAATAAAACTTGATATGTTCTTTTGGTATATATGTGCTATCGCGCTATCTTTTGAGCGTAATATTAAATATCTGTTTGAAAAAAAATCCTGAAGAGGGTTTGGATGTTTCCGCAAGTATGGCTCGTATGATTTTCCAGTGTTTGTTTAACAAACGTTAATAACCAGTAAATGTTTAAAGGTAAGAATATATTAACTCTTATTTTGGGTCAAGCTATCTTCTATTTTTAAATTAAATCTACG
Organism: Timema shepardi; assembly: GCA_902151425.1. NCBI lineage: Eukaryota > Metazoa > Arthropoda > Insecta > Phasmatodea > Timematidae > Timema > Timema shepardi. The sequence goes on along the minus strand of CABFVX010003508.1, from coordinate 10,057 downwards.
ATTTATTATATTGTTAATTATCTATTTAGAAATCTCCGATTGATTCATTTTCCGTTAGGTGACCGCCATGATCGAGATGTGTGAATGACTAATAATTGGATAGCGGAATCTGAAAGTGATGCAGAGATTTTTGGGCGTAGTTTTATTAAAACATTCTCTAAATGATGTAAATGGATATTTTTATCTTAATGCTATTAAAATATTTATTAGTGTTTAGTGGGCAATTGCACGATTTGGAATTGTTTCGATCACAAATTACCAGCTGGCGAAAATTGTCAGTCTGGTAATAATGACTTTTATTTATTTTGACACTAATGTAGGTCATTAATTAAAGATCATCTTTTCCCCCCACGTTATGAAATATAGGTATTTTACTAAAATTTTGTTCAATTAAATATAGAGACTGGGCTAAAATCTATACCTAAATATTGTTTTTATTAATTTCAATTCACAGGCCTTAACTTGCTTGTTATATTCCTTATTAAATCCATAATTTATTTTGTTTGGTAATTTTAAAGAACTAAGACGTACATTTCAGATTAGGCCCTTTCTTTAGATCATCTATGTATTGTAAGTCTGTTGGCTCTCTATTGCTATGTTATAATACCTTTTACGGAAATGGAACGCAAAGAGGGCGGGATTATTTAATTTATTTCTCATTCTATGAAAAGTATAATATTTTTACCATTCATACTCACAACAAAAGCAAATTTCCAATGATAACAAAGTTAATACTGTGAAAAAAATGTTAGATTGATTGAAAAATTAATCCTGGATCCTGGAATTCAATTAAAAATATGTTGGTGACACCTGCCTGTTTGGGTTGGTTGGGATAAGTTAGTTTATAATAATAAATATGTTAACTTTTGCGTATTAAAATATTTTGGTGCCATGTTATGACATTGTTTTAATTAACTTATTAATATTTTTCGGGGATAGTATGAACCGAGGGTGAGATTCTTTTTTTTTACGTGTTAAATTATTAGAAACTTAATATTTTCTAGCACATGTGCACACAACAACATAAGCAAATTTCAGAATGTAACAAAATAAATATTGCGAAAAAATTCTTATAAATTTTTTTTCAGAAAACTTGTCTAATTCACTCGATAATTTTCCATCAAACAACTTGCAGGAACAAATGTAATTTAAAAATCAATAAAATAGAATAACCGAAGCTATGAATACCCATATTAACTCTATCCACAGCACAACTTGATACTTGGAAAAACCATAATAATAATAATGACAATACATATTGTTAAACATTTTCTAAAAAAAAGTAACTTGTGGTAGGTAGTACTACAGTTTTATTTTTAAGTGACAACTAATTCTTGAAAATGATTAATTGTTTTTTTTATTATGATTAAAACATTCTTTACTTATTCTAACCAAACAACCAAAACTAGATTGTCACAGATCTCAACTGCGTGAGAAACATATCCAAGACATGTGATAGTATTTTTTCGGTGCAAAATATTGATAATGATTTAAACCTTTAAAAAAAGTCTAATCTGATGTTTCATGTGTGCCTGTTCTACTCTCAGGTTAGATTGTAAGGCACATGAAACTACGACAGGCCTAGCAAGCCAGCGTTGGTAAATATATGGCTAAAGAGAGAGAACTGATTCAGGCAACAGGCGGGGAACATTAATGGATGTAAAAAAAAAATCTTTAAAACTTTGCCTAAAAATAGTGATTGAGTTTTCTAAGTATTTATAGAATTAATTTCACATTTGTTTTGTTACCATTGAAATTTTGCTTATTTTGATGTGTGTTTAAATGCTAGTAAACGTTAAAAAATTTCATAATCTGACAGAGAGAAAAAAAGAATCACACTATAGCCCGTTCTTCAGTGATTAAGGTGAGTTTTTTTGAATTTTTTAAATAAGGCCTATACAGAATTATTTTAAAATATTAATTTTGTTATTAATGGAAACTTGCTTTAATTACTTTTGATTGAATGGGGGGTAAAACATTCTTAAAATATTAATATGATATAGAAAAAACAAATAATCACTCCCCCAATTTTGCTAAAAACTAGGCGTTTTTGGAGACATCCATTCCAAAACCAGTTTTGGGAGCTCTAGTAGGTAAATCCTAATTTATATTGGAATCCCACATTTGAGATTGAAAGTTACTAAAATTTAGCATTGTTGAATGTTTGATTTGATTCTGTAACTAAAAACTTATATCAAAAGCTACCAATAATATTTCCTTATGAGTTATTTTTTAATTTCTGTACACATTATTAAAAGCAAACTAATAAAACTACAATTGTACCTATTTTCATTTCTGCCATTGTGACAACATGAGTTTCCATTTTTCAAATCACAGGCTCCCTATGAAAACCAGAATGTAGTTCATTCAAATGGTGTAAAACATCTAATGGCCCTGCTATTTGACCGAGTCATTAACTTAGGTTTAGAGTGGGAATCTACCGCGTTGTGAAAAGATCTGCAAGTGCAGTTAGAGCCTAAAGTTGAGTGATCGAAAAATGTTCATTGCTGGTCATTCTTTGATTTGATATGTAAACTTAAGGCCCTAAAATACGTAACTTAATTCTTTTATTTGATCTGTACAAATTTCAATTTCCATTAATTTATATAATAGCCTAAATCTGGGACAAAATCAGACCGGGATATTAGTCTAATTGCAATGACTTTCCCTAAAATTTGGGACAAATGCTTGTCTTACCATAGATTCATTGTTGTCTTGTTAAGTCACATCTTGTCAACTTGTGAGTATTTAGGATTTTTAAGGGATAGATGGTTGGCTATATTCAAGAGAATAAATTGAGTTTTTGAGAAATGCTTAGACTAGAAATATATTTGGGCATGGACAGACAGGAGAATGGAGAAAGTTACATGGTTAGAAACCTTAACGGTTTGTACGTATCTCCAAACATATTGAGGATAGTCTAGACATGCAGAATGAGGTGGGGTGGTCATGATACAAGTATGGATGATAACACAACAGTCTAGCTGGGAAACCTGTAAATACAAGACCGCTTGGTAGGCCGAGACATTTGAAGGAGGTTGTTTGTCAGGTTCAGAATTGGATGGGGGTGTCTCAGGATAAGGTTGTGCTCTGGTAGCCATTTTAAGGCCAGAGAGCTACTAGCTAGCTGTCTAGATTATAAAGATGAAGTTGTGCTTTAAAACACTACTTTAGGCTAATTACACATTAACACGTCAAATCACCTAATGTCATATGTCCTTAACCTAATCATAAACAGCCCCTTTTCCCCACCTTGAGAAAAATGTGTTTTCTGATTTCATTGTTGCTCCGATTTTGGTTGTAATTACTTAAAATATTCATAGCTTCATTATTTACTAACCATTTTTGCTATTTTGGTGTCAAATTAAAGCTTATATTTAATACTTTAGAACACAATCCACACATTTTAGATAAATATTAGGGCCTATATAAAGGCCCTTTTATATATATATATACATACACATACACACACTCACACTAATAGCATGATTTAATTATCTTTTTATTTTAATTTGTATCCGTATTTATTTCTCCATTGTTAAATTAATTATGGCTTATGTAAAGCGGTCAAGTTTTTTTTGTCTCCTAGCCCTAGCCTTCTAGCCTAGGCCTTTATAAATATTTTCCCTTGTTTATTTTGTTAATTTAATATTATTCTTAAACACCTAAGCTAATTTGTTTCTCTAATACTGGTGAAACTGTACATTGAAATCAGTCGCACAGTTAGGGGTGGAAAAGACCAGGCGGAGGGATACGGTGGGGGTAGATAAGAATGTTTCTCTCTTAGGTATGAGACATTCGCCGCTATTATCCCAGACACAAAACATCAAATATTTATCCTACACATTTTCAAAAGCTTCCACACCACTCATACTATCATCATCATCATCCAAAGTGTTTTCGCTGCAGCTGTTATCCGACAAATCGTCCTCAAAGTTGGTGATAATACTCTCGGATACTTTAACAATACGTTGCTCTGATTTAAATTACTCTTCTTTAATTTTCTTTGTACCTGTGCATAGAGCTAACCATTCCTCTTTTGTCATAAGAGTTAAATGTTTCCTTCGATAGGCACATTAGAGGCGTTACTGTGTCTTACAGTTGAACAGTTTTATTAAAAACTAAAACTTGAAATGTTAAACAATGAAAAATCAATGCTGAAAGAGAACAATATTTAGCAAAAAACACTTAGTCCAGAGTCATTTATTGCTACACGACAGAGACAATAATGTGTCATACAATTGGACAATTTTATTAAAAATTAACAGGATGTCTACCATTGGGGAAAATCAGGGAAAACGGGAATTTAGTAATTTAGTATAAAAATCCTGAGAAATGTTTTACTCAAAATATGAAATACAACAATCAGTAAATAATAATGTTATCCAAACTTTTTCTGTCTGTAGCTGTGTAATATATTTTATAATTCTTAATAAACAATTTTTTAAAATGTTTATTTATAAAAAAGATTAATAGAAAAATGACATGGGAGGGGAGTAGCTGGAAGGATGTGATTTACTTTTTTAGTCGGGAATTTTTGGAAATGATTAGGGGAAATCAGGGAAAAATTAGGGAATTTCATTGATCAGGTTGAGTAGACACCATGATTAAGCACTTGAATTACTAAAAAATAGATGAAAATCAGTGCTGAAAGAGAACAATATTTAGTAAAAAAAAGCATATTGTCCAGTCATTTATTGCTACTCGACATACTTTAGTGGCATTTTGAGTTGCATAAAATTGCATTTCTTTTTCAAAGACATTTCTTCAAAGTACCAATTTGGTTTCAACTACAACAAAGAAAGTCCTGCCCCATACCAACTGAATCCTTAATTGCTGCAGACCTCAAAGATATGCTGTCTGGTGGTATCTTTTCTTCAGATACAAATTACTGTACGCAAGAATCAAATTTTGATCCAAAAACAAATTCAACTTTATCACTAGTAACATAACATTAGTATTTATTATAATAATCTAAGCTAACCCAAGAAATAGTCCAGCTATGAAAATCACAATATATTACCTGCAATACAGTTTGTTCCTATCTTGTACAGTCCAGATCATTTCCCACCGAGAACCAATCCAATATAATTTGGAAGATTTTCTTTGGCTTTGTCAACATCAGGAATTGGGATGATTATGTTATCTCCAACTTCAGCTTTTGGGTCTTTCTCCATGTCAAACTAAATTCAATGAGCCTGACGTTTATTTCGCTTACCCATTGTTCTCGGGTAAATGTACTGCCATAGTAAAACAGCCAGACATTACATTCTGAAATGTGACATGAGCTACCGGTATCAATTAGTTGGATGATATTCAATATCCTTGAACTATTATTCATTTCTAAAAGGATATCATGAATAAACATTTTATTTTCCCACTGTTTCCCTTTCGTTTGAATGTTTTTAGAGAATCATCATGGCGGCAATGTTTCATCCTGTAAAAGTTGTTTGATTATTTTTTAAAGTTGTTTGTTCTAATGTTGTCAGCAGGTGAGGTTTGCAGCGTTGGGTCAAGATGGGAAAGTTGCTCTCCAAGATCTTCGGCAACAAGGAGATGAGAATTCTTATGCTTGGTCTGGATGCCGCTGGAAAAACAAGTATCCTTTACCCTTTTGGCACGCTACTCAAACTCGGAGAGGGTGTGTTTTTCAAATAGTACGCTCCGATTTTCAATCTTGTCACAGTGTATGCTACCTAATAATTTGTCACACTCATAAATTTTAATAACATTTCATCCTATAATTCAGTATGGTAAAACCACTTATAACGCAGGTGCATTCTATGTCTAAAATTATTTTTGTTTGTTTATTCGAGTTTCATGAAGGTTACATTTAAGTGAAGCAATCTTATTTTATTTTTACATATTCAACTTATTATGAGATGAGAAATGTATGTGACTGTGAAGAAAGTAATTCTATCAAGATGGGGCTATTTTGGCACCAGTGATTTTTCCCTCCAGGAGGCCATAACATATCTTTGTATGTGTTACATAAACAACAGAGATGTATTCTATCTGCAACTGAAAGTTTGTGTGTCTGGGTAAGATATCTTTAATTTTATTAACTTTATATTATCTAAGTCTGCATCTTTGTCACACCCGTAACAAAAAATAGGTTTAAGTTTTCTAAAAAATAATCCTATACGTAAACTCCATTTATATTCAGTGGGAGAAAGCTTATGTATGAGGTTAAGCTATAAAACAATATTAACATTTGTAATTAATAAACTTAAATCCATTTGTCTCACACCTGTAACATTGTTCTACATGAGGTAAGTAAGCTAAGCTATAAACAATGCATTGTGAACTCGGTTTTGGACATAACACCACTCGATTTTTATTTTGACAATATTTTCCTATACTTTAAAAACAATTTGGCATAAACATGATTAACTAACATTAATGAGATTTTGTGGTAAAGTGGAGGGAACGAGTGAAAGATTGTCCAGAAGAATGGGCTTTATATTTACTGAAAGAGAGAGAACCAGATAAAGAAAGAAGAAAGAACTGGCTGGAAGTAAAAAGAAATTGAAGTTGAAAAGGTTAAAGGATACAGAAAGACAAAGGAAATGCTGAGTAAAGAAGGAACATAGCAGCGTGTAGGGTTAAGAGAGTTCTACCGAAGAGCCCATCAATAAATAGTGTTAAATTCTGTCTATTAAGATACACATTAAATATATTGTCATTATTAACTCTGTGTATTAGAATTTTTGAACTAGGCCTATAGTGTATAATTTTTCTTAGTGCTTCATATTTCTTGTTATAAAATTTGTTAACTAATTAAGGTCTATTGTATTGAAGTTGTGTGAATTATATTTTTGATAATTGATTATAGCATAATACACCCATTTTCTGATAGTCAATTTTCCTTAAACTATTATTTTGTGCACGCTGTCACACCTGTTACAAAAAAAGTCACACCCGTAACATCCTTAAAAGATTTATAGCAGTTAGGATAATCTTTATAAAATTATACTCGTTTATCTAGGTAGTGAATAGTTGTTTTATATATATTAAAGTCTAACTGTTTTTAAACGGTACACTAGACATAATTCACAGATATTTGTGACTGAACTGATGAGCATACAACAGTATTTCTAAAATCTGTTACACCCGTAATAAGATTTATAACAGTGCAATTTAATTGATCTTTTATTTTTAAATGTTATTTTAAAATTTCATCATAATTTTTCACTCATTTAATTAAAAAAAAGCAATTACTTTATTTTTTAAATAATTTATGTTTGTGAAAAATCTGTGCAAATGTCACACCCGCACTCGTAGAATGGCCGGCCAGGAAAAAAGAGCTCCAGTTGGTTAAAGATTGGTCTAATTCCAGTAATTAGGTAGAGTCAAGTCACCTGGAGACATTTTTCTTGGGGAATACAACAGGTGAAAATATTGTCTCCCATAGGGGTCAGCAACCTACCCGGAACAAATTTCAATGGCACGCTGAGCCTTTTGAATAAACATAATATAAAAGCTTTATTTTTAATTCAAACCATTGATGTGAGTAATACATTGTAATAACATGTTTTATGATTCAATGACTCAATTGTTCGGTTTCAAAATTTCCAAATAAATGACTTCAGTACTTAAATTTTTCAAAACACATAACTTTGTTATTTATTTTGACGTATTTGATTCTTTATTAGATGATCAAATATTCAAGAAACAGCAGTTCTTTAGTGTGATTAATTTTGAAACATGTTGTCAGATTTGAATTTTACAAGATCAACTTAAATTTGTTTTAGTTGTACTAGTTAACTAATATAAAAATATAAATGATTTGTGTGGGCTTATGTTGGTTGGCATGCTGAGCGACTTTGCAATATTGCTATGCCACAACACTTCTAAAAGGTTGCTGACCCTAGGCCTAGCATATCAACTTAGCTAAATGTCAATATTGATAATGCACAGCTAGCTACCCAAGCATTTAATGGCCATGATTGGATCATATGGGCCAAATCCAATAAAAGCACAATATTTTATGGCCGAGGATATGCAATCTTTGTGCAGTAAGTGGCTCCTAGACTTAGGCTTGTGTACGATTCACACAGTTCATAATGCTTTCCAGAAAGCCCTAGTCAAGGATTTGGACTGGGTATCAGCGATTTGGTCATTGAAATAAATCTACACTACTATTATTTCAAACCCTGGCCCTCCAAATGGGAGGACTTTTCCCAAATTTAATCAAGATTGTCATTGCCTCAACATAGGCTCATGAAACTTGTAACTTCAAGATAGCTGACAATGACAGAAACACGCAAAGGAGTCATAGAACAATGAGGTGCTCTGATTGAATACTTCATGAAGTTCATACCACAAATACTAGTCTTTAATCAAGCTTCTCAAAGATCCTATGGCAAAGGCTAGGATAAGTTTTTTAATGTCTAGCTCAAAGGTTTTTACATATATCACAGGTACACTAAAGAAAAATAAACCTCTTGTACATCATTCGCTTTAAATTAGTGAAATGGGCCAAAACTATTCTTTGCTTTGCTATGAAGGATGTTGTTTCTTTATCTGAGAATCTTGTTGAAAATATTATACATAAAAATAACAACTTGTTACTACATCCACAAGTTGGACGTAGCCAGGAGACTAATGAAACTGTGAAAAATTTGACAGGCAAGAAAACACTTTTTCAAGAAGGCCATTCAAGATGACTCCAGTGCCGCCTAAACATATTGTCACTATCATTCCTACTGCTAAAGATATTTTGAAGTACCAGATTTTTCTTCATCCTAGCAATATTAAGTAAAGGGACAGTGCATGATCATCACTTATTTGGGAACCCTTCTACCAATCATTGATACATGTTGATGAATGGACACCAGAGCCTGACTGCTGTACTAGAGGATAAAATTGATATAAGAATGCCATTTTGACATTTATAGTCAGTTACAGCCAATGCTTCAACTTTGATTCAACCGGACTAATTTGGTTCGAGAAAATCACAACAAAATTGTTGCAAATAGTATCGCTGTTACCAATATAAAGAAGTATAAATTACACATATTTCAGCCCTCCATTTTTAATCATTTTAACTATCCGTGTGTATGTATGTGTGTGTGTGTATGTATATAATTTCTATTGGGTAAAATAAAATGCTACAAATTCCTGACAATGAGTTGAAAAAAGTAATTATTATGTCTTTTTTTCTGTTGAAAAGTCACTATTGGTAACTTTTTTTTAATCTATGGTCACTATTTCAACTATTTTGATGTTCATGACCTGTTATGAGTCCTTTGTATAATTTATCACATTAAGTGGATTAAGAATGTGAATGCATTTTTTCCCTGTCATTGTAACATGTTTCCATTTTTCAAATAATGGGCTTCCGTTGTAAATCAGACTTGCTTCAAGCATTTAAAAACATACATGATCAACGTAGCAAATGTAAAATATTGTCTGGAAAAGTTTGGGGGTTAAATATAAAACAAATTTTGTCCCCTTGTATTTATTATATTTTGATTCATGTTCTGGCTGTCTTCCTTAACTCTTGGTAGCTATATTGTACAAACTGAAGCTAGGTCAATCGGTGACAACGATACCCACCGTGGGGTTCAATGTGGAGACTGTGACATACAAAAACGTCAAGTTCAATGTATGGGACGTGGGGGGTCAGGACAAGATCCGGCCCCTCTGGAGACACTACTACACTGGAACACAGGGACTCATCTTTGTGGTGGACTGCGCCGACAGGGATCGCATTGATGAGGCTCGCCAGGAGCTTCACAGGATCATCAATGACCGAGAAATGCGCGACGCTATTATACTCATCTTTGCCAACAAACAAGACCTGCCTGACGGTGAGAACTTGCAATTAATTAGTGTTAATTTCTTCAAGTTTCCTTTAGTTGGATGCAACAAACAGTACTTGCTATCAGTCACGGTTGTGTCCTTCAAGTTACCTTTAGTTGGATGCAACAAACAGTACTTGCTATCAGTCACGGTTGTGTCCTTCAAGTTACCTTTAGTTGGATGCAACAAACAGTACTTGCTATCAGTCACGGTTGTGTCCTTCAAGTTACCTTTAGTTGGATGCAACAAA
>CABFVX010003507.1:73374-84214 GCA_902151425.1 Timema shepardi | reverse complement strand
GAGATCACACCAAGACAAAGACCTTACCAAAAAAAGACAACAAAAAACCATTCAATGTAAAAATGTGCAAAAATAATGTAGCTTTACTAAGAGTAATTATAAGAGGGTTAATACATACATGTTAGTATAAATTTACAGAATAAGACTGAGGAGAGTTGGGCCCAGCCTCCTCCAGCTGATGTATGGAGATAAGGGAAAAAAATAGAAATAAACATCAGATCTCATCCCAACCCTCTCGGGGCTTTGGGAAGCCATCTATTGGTCTGGTTTCATTTTTTGAAGACAACCCTTTCCGATCTTCTTTGCGCTCAGAACCATTCGGGCTGCCAACTCCTTCTTCCCCACCCGTTCAGCGTTCAAGAACCATTCGGGCTGCCAACTCCTTTTCGACTTTCCGCTCTCCCCTCATGACCCCCACTCCAAGGCCTCTACAGTACTGCCGTAGTAAGGGAGGACTACGCCGCAAAGCCAGGGCGGAACATTACAATTTTTAAAGCCCTTCTCACCCCGCCCCCATTCCAATATCCCTCCGCCTCACCTCCCAACGTTCCTCCGCAACTCCTCTCAATGCAACCCGCCTATCAGTTACGACCCCTCTCTCCTCCACCTCCACCATATCTTTGTCCGACTACCACTCTCTAACCCTCTCGGATCCAAGAAGGACGCATATTAAATGCCTCTCAAGTAGAAAACTAAAGCAGCGACTTCTCTACTTGGGCCTGGACGACGCACCTCCCGATTCCCCGAACCAAGAAGCAAGCGTAGAAAAACAAACTGAGCTGTAATTTACCTCTGTCATAGTCACCACGGCAGAGGGGACGAACCACCAATGATTCCCCTGGATGAGCAGCCGATATTGGTGGATTAAACACTTTCAATACATGAGAAAAATTTAATCTTTTCAGTAGTTCAGGGTTGAACAATGGTTCATCTTTCACTGAAAATTTACTCTGAAAACAAATATACAATCAATGTTGTAATATTTTAAAAAATTATTTCACAAATGAAAATTTCAGTACTACAAAAAATAGTTAAAATCATTAACTTAATTGTGGGATACAGTCCCATTTTCACAAGAAGGGCCTTAAATGACAGTACAGCTAGAAAAGTTACTAGATCTACTTGCATATATTCAGACTACAGTTCATGTCCGATCCTGAGGTTGTTTAATATTAGAAGGGCTTTGGCATGCCCCGCCCAACATTGTTCTTAACTAGTTCTCAAACAATGCCAAGAGTCTGCTGACTTTAGGGTTGATAGTTTTGTGCATGCGTGAGCAATTCCAACAGCATTAAGCATTCAAATCGTCAAAGTCTAATGTCCACCCATGAATTTGGATAAATTTGATACATTTTTCTCATGTTATATCTTATTTTCAGGAGACAAGGAATGCCATAAAGGGTCTTTTGAGGTTTCAATCTAATTAATTTTCCCGTGGGAGGACCCCCCGGACCCACTGCTGTACTAGTGGGTATTCTATACCCCTGGTTTGCCCCCCTGGACAAAAATCCTGTGGACACCCTTGAATGTTGACCATAAAAAGATTTGTCTGTTCTTTCTATATGGTCTTCACTGAATGTTAAACTGTGAACTAAGCCTGTTGTCTATTTGTCTGTATTTGTTTAAGTTATGTAACTTAAACCTTTCAAAATGAGAATAGAGATATTTTGTATGTATGAGAGAGTCAAGTCATACAATGAGATGTATTCAGGACACACTCTTATTAACCTCTCAATAGAATACTAAAGGATAAGTTCTTTTACAAACAAGAATGGATAAAAACACTGTTGAGAACTCTTTACTGAATCTGTGTGACAAGTTGCAATTCCCATTAAGAAACTGATGTATATTATCACTCTGGAGTGTGGTTACCAGTGTGACAAACACCGAGCTCAATAAAGCCATTTTCTCCACATCACTTTGTGGCCAGAGTAGAGAGTGCATTTAATCCATTCTACCACAATGGTTACTAATTTCAAAATGTTTTAATTTCCATATATGGTAGTTCTATTTTCCTTCCTTGATTGAAAAAATAAGTCTATCACTATTTATTATGTTTTGTTTGAGTACATTTGTGTTTGTTTTTTGCTCTACAGAGAATTAAAATAACTCAAGTTTTTGGGTAAAAAGGAGGTTTTATTTGAATTTAAATGTTGTTTAATACATTTTATATGACTTACCTGTACCAGCCTCTGGTCAACAAATTACATTATAGGCCTCGTGGTCCCAAGGCAATTAGTTATTAGGTTACTGTATTCTATAAAATCATTTTGAAAATAATTTAAACCTGCATTTGACAATTGTGTACCAATCTAGGATGTTGGCAGTTTTCAAATGACAAAACGTGGAAACACAAATCAGAATGAAAATATTACCAAATCATGAAACTGAATTGGCATTGATCTACTTGTAAGAAAAATGTAAAATAGATTAACTGTAAAAGATAAAAAATATGATAATGGAGATGTAATAACTTGTATCTGCACACCAATAACCAGAAAAGATGTGCAATATTCCATTAGTTTTATAAGCAGGAACTAGAGATTCAAATGAGTTAATATATTTTAACCTTCACTGACAAATGGGCCATTAACCTTATTTGCCACATGTACAGAAGCCTAGCTCTTAATTAGGTAGATAACTACTAAAAATTACTTGGAAACTTCATTTCAAAGCTTGTTTTAAATTTATACCAAGTATGGTGACCTGGTGTAAGGTGTCAGACTCCTGTGCTGGAGGTCCATGGTTCAATCCTTGGTCCCAGCACAGATTTATCTGATTGCCAAACCCTTCCTTCACCTCTGACAAGACACAACTTGGGAATGTGGGGAATGCCAGGCCTCCACTGTGGTTCGGATTCCACGTTAAAGTGTAGGTCCTCCATTTCATCTCACAATCACCCTACCATTACAAATTAGCGTAAGTGTGTGTAGCCCAAACGGGTAGTAAGAAGTGGTGCTAATAATAATAATGTACCAAGTGAATAATATAAAAGATCTTGAAAGTATTCCAATTTTAGAACTAATCTGTTCCACATTAGACAAAATATAGTTCTACTCTTTAAGTATGCCTAACTAGTAAAATGAACTTATTTTTAGTAAATATACTTACACCTCTTTTACCCATGTTCAATCAAAAAAAACTTGAACAAACAGCATAACCATCAACATTGAACTGCAGTTAGTCCATGTCTTTCAAATGATGATCAGTCAAGAAGATAATTTATTAATGTAAAATTGTTTCTGAAATATTATTGGGTGTGTTAGTTAACCAATTATTAATGTGTGAACATCTAATATCATGATTTGATTAATATTAAAATTACTAGCCTGGCATTTGCAATTGGAAATAAAAGGAAAATGAATAGTTTTAAACTTTTACTATTTAAATATATGTTAAAATTGATTCATTCAACAACAACAAAATTAAAAATTATTTAAAGCTTATTAAATGTGTTCTTTAGCTTCAGTTTTCTTTATTTCTATGTGAAGAACATCAATCTTGCAATATTAGTATATTTCTTACAGTGCTTAGCAAAACAAGTGCCTGGGATTGCTCTTATAGCAAGCTATATGGCTGCAACTGAATAGTTTTATGATTCTCTTAAATTTGATAGGGTTTTTTTTGAGAAAATAATTGTAAAAAAAGAGTGAATGTTTGTGGTCTAGAACTGAAAAATGAATATTGATGTTTTTTGAACCAAGTCCCATACAATTTTTTTATAGAATTCTAGGTAAATTAGTGCTGTAAAGAACCATGTCCAAATCATATATATACTGGAAATGAGAACTTTGTTTATGTCACAATGTTGAAAAAAATCATGCTCAAGGATTGGTGCATTTTTCTAAAAACTATTTAAGGACTTAATTCCAATACTTATTGCAATCATTGATTCAAATGTTGCAACTTTAGAGATAGAGAAAGTTAATTTGTTTTATTCTTTATATCTAAAGAACCAATTTGTAAGCAATAAAAAAATTAAATAGCAAAAGTTATTTTCCCACAAATGTAAATAATAACAATGTTGATGTGTTCTCACAAACACAAAGTAGGCATACCTATTTTATTGGTAAAAGTGGCCTATTTAATTTTTACAAATAAATTATTCAAATAAGTGCATTTAATCCATAATTTATATCTAGTTACTGTATGTATTGGGAGGGTTAATCCCATAATGCCTACTTCAGGAAAATTTGGATGGTGCGCAGTTTACAAAATGTTTTTAATCCTCGCTATATTATGTTAAAAAAACTGTTCTGATTTTATTATTCTACATACGACAAGAATACCTACTATGAATCGACTAATAACAATACTAAGAATGTTTGTAAATTTTATAAGGACCAATTTAAAATTTAGGACTTATTCACTGAAATCACAGAAGAAGAAAGGTAAAGTTAGGTTGGGATGGTTTATAGTAATATTAATAATAATATATTGGTTAATACTGATAAAATTTATATAATTCAGTGTCAAACTATTTATATATCTAAGATATTTATGTGTGATCCATGGGTATGAAAGTTTACTTTGTGTAAGTTTATTAAGTAGTAGATGTTGCTAAATTTAAAAGTTTTTGTAAAAGGCTGAAGTTTTACAATCTAAATTAGTTTTCAAACACACACACATAGGGCCTATATAGGTGTGTGTGTGTATGTATGTATATGACAACCTGGACACGAGAATCAAACTCAGGACTGATCCTGTGGATAACTAGCATGTATCAATTTGTAATACATTTAAACTAAATATGGGTCTATATAATTGGTTTGTTTCCATAGGTCCAGGGTTCAATCCTTGGTTCCGGTATAGATTTATTTGATTGCCAAACCCTTCCTTGACCTCTGACAAGACATGTATTAATCACAAGTTGTGAATGTGTAGAATGCCAGGCCTCCACCGTGGATAGGATTCCATGTTACACTGTAGGTCCTCCATTTCATCTCACAATCACCCTACCATTACACATTAACGTTAAGTGTGTATAACCTGAATGGGTAGTAAGACGTGGTGTTAATAGTAATAATAATATATTGCCAAACATTTACAGAGTTCTCAGATTGAAGCTTTTCAGATATTATTGCATTCCATGGCTGAGCAAATCCTGTCACTTGGTTAGGCCTGTGTATTTAATTCTATTGTACAATAAAAGTTTATCAATTCATATTATTCTTGTTGTAAGTATTAAAAATAAACTTTTTTACACGTTAGTTATGTTTCAAACAAAAAATTATCCAAACACTTGTTAAATGTGTTCTAATCCAAATTTAAATATTGATCTTAAGGTGGTAACCTCAACCAGTGAAAAAGTATTATTCTTTGTAAGGTGCTATGGCTTTTCTGGAACTACTTCTCTAGTATGTATAGGCTTAAGGCTTATACTGGATTTCACCCTTCACCTACAACCCTTTGGCATATCAATAAAAAAAAGAAGACACAAAACTATGAAACCTCTTAGGGTTAAGAGGAAGACTCGCTGCTGGTACCAGTACTCAAATATCTTGAAATTTTATATTGTGATCCTATAAAAAAATCACTGTATTTATTAGAGGACAGCTAAGTCTAGAGCACTTTAGTGTAGTCTAATAGTACTGCAACTATGATTAAAAAGTAATTTAAAATGATCAAACGTTACATTTTAACAAATATTTTTATAATAATTAAACTCAAAATATAGAGCTGATAATGAAAAAGAGCTCTGTTGGAATCTTTCAACTTTATTTTGAATTAACGGACTGTAGAATTAGATATTGTGTGAGAGCTTAACATCCATGCAGCAGTTTCTCACATAGGCCTACTGAAGTGGCCCTCTAAATAACCATTACAGAAACAACTATAACGTTTTGGTTTTGTTAAATTAGTGGAATTTTAATTTTTAATTAGTTATTGGTATAATATAAGCAATGATACATGGGTAACTTACTGTAGTTGTAAAGAGCTATGGAAAATGAAAAGTAAATGTGTAGGGCCCTATATTTGTTAGTGTTGAAAGATGAACAAAAAAAAATCCACAGCAAAAGATTGTAATATAGGCTAATATCTTTATGTTGTTTATCGATTCATAGTATTAATTATTCTTGCAGTAAGTATTAAAAATAAAAATACTGTTTTTATATTATGAAGCAAAGAAATAAATATTTACACACTAGTAAATTTCTTAAGTCACCTATCCCAATTTAGTTTAATCTCAGTAAACGTTAAAGTTACACTTATATTTTTTGTTTAGCTTAGTTAGTATTATATATATATATATATATATGTTTTTAAGGGATATGGGTACCAGCTGTGAACTGCTGATGGTTTCTTTATATCCAAATTATAATACTAGCCTTTACGGAAATCAATTTTTTTTTTAAATAATAATAGCTCGTGAACCTAATATGTGGATGAATGCCAACTTTGTAAAGTTTTATTTATGAACACATCATAATCATAACTAGTATTATTTAAAATATAAAAATCTTACTTCATAATTTGGTCCCATTGTTAACTTATTCACACTATAATTTATTTAAGTTACAGTACACAACAATTACTATAATCACTCTTTGTTTCACTTTAATATAAGAATATACTATTATCCAGCTCTCAAGCCTCAAATTAGTTCCTAAAAAGGTAGGTAAATAGCCAAGTAAAATTATATCTGTGAACTGTCGTCAAGGATTGCAATTTGCAGGTAAACATATAAGTGTGAAGTAACTGTCAGTTGAAACGTGTACCATGGATCAAGTTAACACCATAGATTAAGGTTAACACGAAAGATCTGTTAAAATGGTTTAAAATACCTGTAAGGGATTTTCCGTATAGGTGCTGCATTCTAGAAAATCTACCAACACAATGTCTGTTTAATATAAAAGTCTCGATGGCTCAGTGTGTATTTTATTTGTGTAGAATTATTATTACTATTACCCTTTTATTCATATATATATTTTGTTCTATTAGTTTGTTTTGCGAATCCATGTCACGTGAACAATTTTAATATTTTCAAACCAAATGTAATAAACTAATTTAATGACATGGAATATCCATTTTGCTACTTTTTCTAATGTTCACTGTTAATAACAAGATCAACTTTATTATTTACAGTAGGTTGAAAAATATTTTTTTTTATAAAAATCTATTCAAGTGATAATGGTTCGAGTATCTAATATTTTTCAAAGCTATTTCTTTAAACTCTAAAATCAACCCAACCAATTTAAGTGGATACTTTAAGGGAATATAAATAAATATTATAAGTTTAGGTCATAGGTCATCTTTATTTAGATTATAAGATGAAACTAAAGACATTTGTTCCCAATGTATACAATTATATTTTGCAAATACAAAGGCTACACTTAATGTTAAAAAAAAACAGAAATCTGTTACATTCGCTTTCTAATATTAGCTACCTTAATAATACGGCATAATCAGAATATTAACATGATGGAAAAAAACCTTTATGTTGAGTTAATTAAGCAAAAAAAAACTGTTAATATTTGTTTAAAATAAAATAGTAATAGAATAGTAGTTACCAACCTAGTGGTTACATATTTATAGAACAGAGATAACGGAGAGAGAGAAGTTTTATATGTTTGTTGAGGCAAATATTTGTTGTTATGCGAAATTCAAATTGTAAGATTAGTGGATAAAATGATAAAACCTAAATTATTGCTTAGGTTCTTTTTGACAATTCTAGGATGATAGTTGTGTGCATAGAGTGTTTACTGCAGTAATCTCGTGTTTAGGCAAGGGGTGCCACTAGCATAACTTCAAAAATACCAATACTTTTGTGATTTCTAAATTGCATTTATAAAATAACTATACAAGAAATGTATCTTTGGTTTGATGGTGATTTGGTCAGGATTCAAACGCTAAACTGGTTGTAATTTTTCTTAAAGAATTCTCCCTTTCCCTCCACACAAATAAGGTTATATTTCTCTAAATTAAACCTACTCCACCAGTGTTATTAATTTAGGATAACTCGGGCTTGGAGAAGGCACATCCATTTTTGTTTTTGTTTTAAATGAATTTGAATGCTTGTAGGTTATCAAGGGGTTGTAATGATCTCGGACAAAAATTGTGGTCAAACCATGAAATATTTTGGAAACTATTGAAACAGTACTATACCTTTAATCTTCAAGCATGGATGGATGTCAATTTATAAATATTCTTTTTACTAATTTTGCTAAGGCAATGAATATGTGAACAAATACTCATGCTTAATTCTTAGCGATTCTTGATCAAGTAAAGATTGATAAACTCAAATTACTGGCCTATAAGTCACCTTTGACGCAAACTTTCACAACATACAGGGATAATGTTGACTAACAAATATTTAATCATGAACCTATCGGCTATTTTGTTAATTTTCGAGAGTGGAATACAAAGTTTAAACATTTGTAGAGTCTATTTTTTTAATTTTGTTACATTTTTACTCAGACACTTTGGAGTATGTTTCTTTCTTTGGAATAATTGTCTTGAGTGTAATAAAATACTATTTTGACAATGAAGTTAAAATATGTGTAGAGACATGATAGTGATGCTGATATTAATTGAATAAAAAAACCACAACAAGTTGAAAGTCTTGTCGGATGATTCGAATAAAGTCAGGTATTTGTCTAAGAACACGCAACAGTCTGATATCATGATGAGACATTTTGTGTGACAAATGGAAGGACAACATGTAGAACAGATATATAAACTTAAGGCCCGTGGGACGAATGTGACCCGATCTTTGATTGTGTGTGGCCCGCGAACCTTTTAATGAACCATTATTCAATCATCTTATAAATGTTGTAGTTACATCATTTGAGATTATTACATTTGGAAATCAGTCATTATTTGGGAAAATCTAGTCAGTGAGTTTAGTGTACTGAATGTTTCTCTTTACATCATTATTGTTTTAATACATTTCATTATATCTGTTCAAATGATATATCCAAAACTGTTTTGTGTTCGACACCCTACTATACAAATCTTGCTAGTAGTTGGTAAACTTTATAGCAAATTTACTTAAATATCAGTGTTAACTAATTATTAATTTCAAAAACTATTTCTTTTATTTGTTATTGGTTGCTTTTTACAAGCTCACAGAGGCAGGCACGTAATCTTTTTGTCACAATCTGATAATAGTCTTGTTGGCTTGTCAGATCAAGCATCATATCCAGACTGGGTGTAGATCTGCTTAAGGTGATTTTCCTAAATGGTTTGACACTCTTTGTGGTGTGTTAGGTGTAATTTACAGGAAATGTACCCACATTTGAGTGGGGAGAATGGGGAACCATGTAGTAAAAAGCGCCCTCAATTCACCCGGCTGGGATTGCGCCCCGACCTTCCCGTCCACGACAGTTTATTCTAAAGCTATGTACACACTGGACGATTATCGGCTGACGCGAGTCGCTTGACAAATTTCTTGATCAAGTCAGGCCAACAACTTTTCCAAGACGAAAGTCTCCACCGATTGTGCCTGTCCATATAGAGCAGCAACATTCACTGCCGACATCTACTAAATGTTCTTCTAGGGATTGAAATTGTGATGGATCTCTTAACCACTGCCGGCAACGCAGCCGCTTTTATTGTAATTAAAAAAACGCCCAAAAACGTAAAAGGCGATGGTGGAAAAAGGAGTTGTTTTAAAAAGGGGTGAATCAAGGGACGAATTTAATGTCCGAACTATTATTAAACGATGGAAGTTCGTTTAAAAACTTTCTCCGAATGACTAAATCGGATTTTGAAGAGTTGCTTATTATGGTAGCACCTATAATTACCAAACAATGTACTAATTTTAGGGACCCCATCTGTCCAGAAGTGAAATTAGCAGTGACTCTCAGGTATTTGGCTAGTGGAGATTCATACACAAGCCTGATGTATCTCTTCAAAATATCAAAGCAGTACATATCACAAATCATTTCCTAAAGTCTGTGAAGCCATCATAGATGTTCTTCATCAATATTGTAAGCTAAGTTTTATGATCAAATAAGATAATTATGTACTTTTTCATCATGACCTTTTATTGCAATGTGTTCACAAACATGTAGTGAATAACTAAACAAGAAACTAAATAATAAAATGTAAAAAGCTAATTCTGGGGTAAATAATATCAAAATTTTATCATAGTAAAAAAAGTTAAAATAAATTTTTTTTAAACTAAATATTAACTTTTTAAATAACCAATTTTTGGGTTATTAATATCAAAATTATGTTGTCAAAAAGTGAACTAGTTTTGGGTTTCATTTTGGTCGATCTGATTCAACGTAATGAATTCAGTCAAATCGTTGTATCTGTGCAAGTCAGTGTACCCAGTCAGCACAGCCGCCATCTGCGGTTGAGATCTAGCCCCAAATCATCATCTTCTTACGTTGTGTCGTCCACGGCAGTCAGTTTCGGTAGAGCATCTCGGGGTTATATATATAATGGTGGGGGTAGAAGTACACAGCCGATTCAAAAAAAGATTATGTTTAGCGTAGCATTTAAATTAGAAGTTTATTTTACAGAAATCATTTACATGGTATCATCACAGGTGCTTAATTTAGACAACTGAATTATTTAGCCACCTAGTCTCCCTCTACTTTCCCCCATCTCGAGACGGTCTCTACACGTTAGGATAAGTTCACAATAAGTAGGTGTCTTTACTCTTTGAGTGCTAACCGGCTAGTGCCCGCGTCTGACGCTTTCCTTCCAGGTAAGGTCAAAAAAAGACGCTACACTAGAGGCACTGATTGGCCAGGAGTCCGCGCCAAAACCTCCCCAGTAAGGGAAAAGTGAGTATACTGCAACACATTTGCATAATGGGGGTGGGGGTGTGGGTGGGGAGGGCTCCTGGGATGGCTAAGGTTGTGGGAGGGTGGTGGTGGTGAGGGGG
>CABFVX010003507.1:8620-55783 GCA_902151425.1 Timema shepardi | reverse complement strand
CCCCCCCCCCCCCCCGGTGCACGCTATCGGAATTCGAACTGACCAGTTGGTTGAAATTAGTAGGATATAGCAGAGTTAGCTCTACCAATAATTAAGATTAGTTGAAATTATATTGTTAAGTTAATAGAAGATGAACTTTTTTTAGTTTTGGAAATTTTGAGGGGAGCTCCTTCCTTTTTTCTGGTCCTTCACTTTTACATTATAGAATGTTTTTCATCGCGGTTTGGACTGGTCTTCACACCAGCCACCCCAATTTCAATTTTCCACCACACTGATAAGTAGTTTATTCTTCTAGCTTTGGAAATTTAAAAAAAACTCATTTTACTGGCCCCCACTGATAAAGATAAAATATTTAATACTATTAATTTTGTTATTTAGAGTATTCCCTCTACCTTTCTGGCAAATTTAATTTATTATATTCTCTAACAGTTTTTTTTTTCTATTCCTTTTGGAATTTCATTTTGAAATTTAAAATGTTCATACCTTTATGTTTATTTGGAACAATCCCCAGACCCACTAGCTAAATTTAAGTTCTCTATCACATAACTTTTGTGTTAGTTTTGAAAATTTTTACCCCCCCTCCCACTAAAACCTCAGTCATTTCTCCAATGTGTTATATTTTTATTTTATTATCTGGAGGAGTCCTTTTACCTGCTTGCCAGATTTAAATTTTCTACCACACCTAAAAGTGATTGTTATGCCTCCACTCCTTATCCCTCTTATTCCATTCCTCCCCTAATGGACCAATTACCACTTAGAAATATTTAGGCATGTTTGGTTATCTGGAGTTATACTTCCACCTGTCCGCCAAATTTAAATTTTCTACCATTCTTAAAAGTCTTGTTTATAAACCCCACCCTCTATATTTCCTGGAAACACATTTTAAAATTGTCAGACTCTTATAGTTATTTGGAATGGTATCTTTCTTTACTTTCCTGCTTGGTTTCAGTTTTATACTACATTGATAAGTGATTGTAGTCTTGTACATTTTTAACCCACACCCCCCAACTTTTTATCGAATTCACTCAAAGAAATTTTAAATTCTAAGATTCATTTGGTTATCTGGAGTTTTTTTCCACCCTATCGCAAAATTCTAATGTTCTACCGCATTTCAAATTTATGTTCTAACTATAGCTTCTCTCACTCCATTTCCCAGAGTTTCATTACAAAATTTAAAATGTTCAGACTTTTATCTTTATTTGGAGTGGTCCCTATATCTGCTTAAATAATTTCAGCCCTCTACCACGTGTTGAAGTAGGTAAATTTACTAGTTTTGGATATGTCTTCGGGAGTCCTAATACTGGCTTGCCAAATTTAAATTTTCTATCACACCTAAAAGTTTTTTTTATAACCTCACTTTCTCTATTTTCCAAGGTCCTATTTAAAATTGAAAATGTTTAGATTCTTATGTTTGATTAGCATGATCCCTTTAATTTCCTTCAGAATTTTCTAAAACACTGTGTAGTAGTTTATTCTATTAGTTTTTTAAATTTTAAACCTCTCACCCCCACACCCATTGTTCTAACTACTATTTAGAAATTTCCATTTTTAAGACTTATTTGGCTCTCTCAAGTTGTCCTTCTATGTGACTTCAAAATTTAAATTATCTACCACACCCAAAAGTTTTGTTTCTGTCTACACTCCCCTCCCATATTTCCTCAGGCACCACTTCAAAATCCAAAGTTTTAGGAATTTAATAACTATTTGGAGTGGTCCCTTTAGCTGCCTGCTAAATTCCAATTTTCCTCCACACTAATAAGTAATTAGTTCTATAAGTTTTGGTAATTTTGAACCGCCCTGTCACAATATTTTCTCCTACTCACTATTAGAAATTAATGATTTCAATATATATTTGGTTATCTGTAGTTGTCTCTCAACCTCTCTGGCAAATTTAATTCTATACCTCAACTTTGAGGTAATTCTTCTACATTCTCACAAAATTTCAACTTTCCGGCTAATCTATAAGTAATATATCATTTTCTGAACACACACTCACATACTTTCTGCACACACTCTCACACACTTTCTGCTTTATATACATTACACATAAATATTAGTAATGTATAAGTACCCATTCGGTTTACACGCATACATTAATTTTGATAATGGAATGGGGATCAGGAAGGTAGAATTTTAGAGGAGATGGACATGTATTTGCATGGAGGAAAAGTTGGAAACCCATTAGTAAAAACTGCTAGACATCGATGTGGGTTTTGGGACTTTTCTTAAAACGAAATTATATATAACATGTGTAAATTATACAATAGCTATGCCCTTACTATATAAAATATACCATTTAAGCTCAATAAACATACATGTATTTAACAAACTATAAACTCATGGTACAGAGATTGAAAACCATTATATGTAATATAAATATAGCACTTAGAAGTTAGGGGGACATGTGTACTAAACATCTATCTTGTCTATTATCATTTACCTCTGACGGGTGGCCGAGGTGTGAATCCCAGTCATATGTACCTTTTAATCTAATGTTTTTCCACTTTCCCTCTACACTAATATGAAAATATTCCCTCTAAATGCCTCTTCCTCATTCCTACCCCACTAGTGTAATTAAATGAGGATAGCCCATCCATGTTCAGGGCAAATACATAGTAATACAAATGATACTTTGCACCATACAGTTTTTCTTTTTTACCTTAAAATAGAAACATTTACTTAAAATTGAGAAAATATATATACATTTTTACAGAAACACACCACCAGATATCATAAATACAATAGTTACAGAAAAGTCAAGAAAAGAGGAACATATAAGTTTATTTAAAGAGCATGACAATCAATTTCATATTCCAAGTTTTCCATAGAAAAATATAAAATGTTTACTTTTAGCTCAGAAACTAGTGACAGAAACTAGTGAGTTTATAAAAATGTATTTTTGACTAAAGTATTTTTTTCTAATGTTACTACAACTTTACAATGAACAGTTATTTCATATCTCTCAAATAGTTGTGAAGTTATTATAAAAATTGGAAATTTACTCTTCTCTAAAGTACTCTTAAAGTCATTTTCATGGAAAAACGAGAATTGCCATTTTGTTTGTAATGTAACACAATGTCCATATACAAAATGTAATCAAAATTGTTAAAGCGGATGTTAAGAAAATCACTTTTATCTTTTTGCCCTTAATTTTAAGGTTAGATATCTAATTCCAAAAACCCCACGCAGAAACCCTATCATAACACTATTTGCCAAGTTTTAGCCTAATTGGTAGAATGGTTTCAGTTATAGGCCAAGATACAGATTGACAAATAGACAGATGGCACCACAAAAATCATTTTTCGGTTTCTAAGGGTCTTGAAATTTATTAAAATCTCAAGTTCAATTTTATTTTACACTCACAATATTTCTCTCTCCAAGGGGTTGATATAAAGTAAAAAGAACATCACATTTCACCAAAGAGTATAAATTAAAAAATATTCAGTATTAAAGAAACATTAAGAAAATAGCAATATTTCTCTCCACCAAATAGCATAGCAAGCAATTTCATTTTCAAAGACTTATATATATATATATATATATATTTGCATATAGTTTATAAACTATTGGTTTTATAAAATATATTTCAAACAAAAGCGTTATATATTTAATAGTACTACATCTTTACAATGAAATGATAAGTTATTTTGTATCTCAAATAACTGGTATCACTAGTGCAGGATTTTTTTTTGTTGGGGGGGAGGGGGAGGGGTATGTTGACATAATCATGTGCTTTTACAGGGAATAACTTTTTTGAGATAAAAAAAACCCAGGAAAATGTCACATTGTGCATTTTTCTCATTTATTTTAGGCATGTCGAACTTTAAAATCAATACACAGAAAACAAATTAAGAAAAAGTTATAGCTTATGCGACTTAGTTAAAAATTATGAAACTCTAAAAAAATTGTAGTAGATTACCAAACAACTTTGCCCTATATTCATTACTAGCACTAAACCACTAATTATTTTCACAATTTCAAGTTTGTTGAGCCCCTCAGGGTATGCATTAGACAGAGACAGGTGATTTAGTTTATGTTGCTTCATCATAGAGCGAAGATAGTTTTTTGTGTCCAAGCATTGAAAAACATTTTTCCACAGTAGCCGATGTAGCTGGTATCACTATCACAGTTTCCAAAATCTCTTCAGTGTATGCTCCAAGCACATTTTATCTTCACTTTGTTAACTTAGTGTGAATTTTGTATCTTGACCTAGCAAGATTTTTATATTATCTAAAACTTTTATTATATTATTTTGGTGATCGGCGGGAGGTAAAAATGATACAAATTGAAAAGTTCTGTTGATGTAAAGTACCCTCAAAGTCATTTTAATTGGAAAATGAAAATTGCCACTTAGTTTGTAATGTTAAAAAAAGTATAGATATAAAATTTAATTAAAATCATTAGAGAAAATTAACTTTTTTTCTTTTTGTAATTCAGTAAATTACCCTTAATTTTAGGTTTTGACGTCCAAAGTCCAAACATTTTCTGGAAGAACCATATTAAAACCATAGATGTTAAGTTTTAGAGCCTGATTGGTAAAATAGTTTTGGCTCTAGTCCAAGATACAGACAAATGAACGGCATTGTGAAAATATTCTTTTCAGTGGGTCGTAAAACCTCAACATTTATCAAAATCTTGAATTTGATTTTTTTTGGTATTATCAAAATACCTCTTTCTTTGAGGCATCGAGAGAAAGTAATAAAGAGAACCAATGAACAACAGATTTATTTTTACACTAAACAAGCATATAATAAAAATATACAAACTTTTATTCAAATTAAAGTTTCTCTTATTATTTTACCATAGGATTATATGTACCTTAAAGCAGATTAGTGGAATTGTACCAGAAATTTTGTGCATATGTGTATACATATCCTCCATTTATACCTTCCTCATTCCTTTCTCATTTTAAATATATATTATTTTTTTATTGTGTCATACTACCTGGTTGGTCTTTTCACACATTAATAGGGTTGGAAGGAGAATTTTAAATTAAATGTTCCCTCATTTATGTAGAGTAAGAGTAGGAAGCCATTTAGGGGAAAAACCTCAATATGTACGGCTATGATTCTAAACCTTGTCCAAAGCAAATTAGACGAACTTGGTGAGAGTAAGATTTGGCAAGCTTCTTTAGCTTTTCAGGACTGAGACCTTAGTGAAACATTTTAAAACCTATTAACACCATGAGCTTTGCATCACACTATTTTAAAAACCTGATCTCTTAAAGGCAAAATTAAAATATCTAATGTTCCTAACTAATCCACCATAATTTTGAAATACATTTAAAACCTCAGCACAGTAAGATAAAAAGTAGATAAGTAAAAACAAACTGTTATATAAAAATGTAATTTGTATGTGTATTAGTAGATATTTAATTGCTTGGAAAGTATTCAGTTGATCATATTGAAATAAAGGCAAATATAAGCAAACACTTGTAAAATTTGATACATTAAAAAGTAATCATCTAAAACAATTTTTAAAGGAAATAAAGGAATATTTTTTGAAATATAAAAACAATTAGAATCGGTTTTGTAAGGATTTTTATTATTATTATTTTCAAAATGTTCCAATTCATGAGTCCCATTAAAAAATATAATAGCCAAATAAATTGAGAGTAATAACCTAAATAGTTTTAAAAGGGTAGTTGAGATAATGTGGACTAATTTAATGTTAAATAGGCCATGCTAAATTTAAATCTCACGTCAATACACATCTTTAATAGTGTATGTTTCTTATTACAAAAAAATACTTATTATTTACTCAAGTTTACAAACCTTTGTCATCTTGTATCCTTCTTCTTTTTTTTCCCTAGCACTATGTCTTGCTACCTGTTCATGTTATATGCATACTCATTTACTAATTATGCTAATGAGCTAGGTTGAATTTAAAGAAAGTGTACCCACATTTGCATGGAGTAAGAGGGAGAATCCATTTTGGAAAAACCACCCTCACCACACTTCACTGGGATTCGAACCCTGATCTCCCTGTCATCGGCAGTCTAGTCCAACACGAGAGTGACACCTTAGATTGATTTGAGTTTAAAACTCTTATTTGTGCGTCAATAGAGCATCGGTATTAGGTTGAGCATATCTTCAATTTTGAATATATATTGTGTAGCTGCATACGTGTGTATAACTTATGAATGTATGAATAAAACTTTGTCACTTTTCACTTTATTATTACTAAAAAAAATAATCTTGGAATATAGTTTTTTTATACTTTCTTATGGTTTAATGTCATCACACTTTATTTATATATTAATGTATTTGGTTAAGTATATATGATGTAGGTGTACATGTATCTAAATATATATTTATATATGTATGTATACATGTATATGTAAGTCAAATGTTTATGTTTTGTGACAATAGTAGGTCTACAATACTACTACTATCATGACAATAATTAAAAATGCATCTGATTTTTATTACAGGATGAACACACTTAATTATCGGTAATTTCTGTAAAACTTTTCAATTTCTTAAATGTTTAAAACGTTTTTTTTAACATCCCATCTTACTACCTGTTTAGGATGTTTATATAGGTATTAACCACTTTCCTCAATTTATAAACCAAATAAAGTATAAATCAATATTTCATAGCTAATAATAAATAGCGCATAGCATATATTATGCAATTCATAAGAAAATAGCAAGGGCTTTAAACGAAAACTAGTTTTTAAAGTTTTACTTAAATCAATACTATTTTATTCATAGAAATTGGCTTAGCCTCTTTGATCTACTAGATAAGATATTTAAAAATAATTCTCTTAAGGATTCACTCAGAAAACTATGTTCGTTTAAATTTATCTTTTTGGGACAGCAATCCTTGATGCCTTCCTCCACGAACAGCACCTTTTGGCTGTCTTACTTGATTTGGAGAAGGAGTACTACACCAGCTGGGGGTATGTTATATTGCAAATGCTTTTTAATTAGGGCTTATAGGGGAACCTTCTCATTTTTATTTTATGTCAAATATTTCTGGTTTATTTTGAAAAACACATCCATTGATTTTACTCACTATTGCAATACATAAGATTGTGGACAACTTGTGCTTACCTGTCTGTTCATGCCTTTTCGTGGATAACTTCACAATTTATTGCAGCCCGTCATGTCTCCACAGGACTGAACGGCAGATACAACTCACTGTACACAACCTATGGTCATGGACATTGTGTAATGTCTATCACTTCTCTGCAGCCAAGATGAGGGCTGTCCACTTCCATAGATTATGCGGTATATATTCGGACCCCGATATTTTATTTATCCTCCTAATTTTACTTGAGTCAGCAACTGTAAGGTTCCTGGGACTCTTATTTGCTTTTAAACTAGTGTGGAATCCATATATCAAAAACCTGAAAGTGAGGTGTATAAAAACCGGCAATCTGTTTAAAGTCGCTAGTGGTCGCTCTTAGGATACTGGTAGGGAAACCTTGATGCGCCTCTATAGAGAATTGGTAAGATCGAAGTTTGACTGGCAGCTTTGTGTATGATTCTGCTGGACTGCCAGCACTAGAGATGTTGAATAATGTCCATCATGCAGGCATCTGACTGTCTACTGGTGTTTTTCATACCAGTCCAGTCGTAAGCATCTGTGCTGATGACGGTGAGTCACCTCTTTCCTACCAGAGATCCTATCTTTTGGCATCATATGTGTGCTTCAATGCATGTCACAGAAAGTTGTCCTGTGTTCCATCCTCCCAACCGTGTCTTGTATGAAACAAAATGGCGTAAAAGATTGGTTGGGTTCAGGATGCTATCATCTTTCAACACATGTTGAATAGTCCTTCTAAAGGCTCTCCCCAGTTCTTTAGGTTGAGTTGGCCCCTGTAAAATACGCCCAACTCAATACCATTTTGATCTTGTCAAGTTCCTTATAATGATGACACAACACATTATATATTAGAAGACTTTTTTTTAATGAACTTTTCTCTACTCGCTTTCAAGGATTTCACCACATCTACATTGATGGTTCGAAATATAGACCTTTTGTGGGATGAGCATTTGTTGTGGAATGCTTTAATTTTACATTGGTTTTACCTGCTTAATCCAGTGTTTTTATGGCAGAATTATATGCCATTTTAAATGGTTGTATTTTGTTTATCATAATTGTCACCATTCTGTTCTTATCTGTACGAATTCCATGAGTACTCTGTTGGCATTTTACACACTGTATTCCTGGTGTCCCTTCATGCGGATGATACAAAAAGCAAATTTTTAAAATTGTTTTGATAAACACGCAGCTCATCTTCTGCTGGATTCCTGGTCGTGCTGGTCTCTCAGGAAATGAACTGGTGGACCAGGCAACCAAGTGGGCAGTTCATCTCCCCCCTGAGGCGAGTATGAGTGTCATGTTCTTAGATCTAAAGAGCTATGTTCAGTGTGGGGTCTTATGCACCTGGCACGAGCAGTTGGTTTTGACCCCTGTTCTGGACAGTGGGTCTTGATGGCACTCTTCTCTACAAAAGTCTGGAAGAGAGGAGGTCATCTTGCCAAGACTCTGCTTCTGGCATACTTCATTGATCATGGATTTTTATTGAGAGGGGATCCATCTTCAGTTTGTGAGCTTTGCGATGTTCTCCTGAATGTGTACCACTTTTTGGCGGTGTGTCGCAAGTATGCCCCTATTTGCCTGGCTCTTGATTTTAATGGTGACCTTAGTTTTTTGTTATGCTACATTGTAGATGGAGTCATTTGCTCTCGCTTTTTTTATATATGCCAGGCAATTCTCTTAAATTCCACTTGAGTTCACTCTTATTGAGTGGCTCACTTGGAAATTATCTCATATTCAGATTTGTTTTAACAATTTTAGTATATTTGAATATGTTTGTTTTGTCTTTTTAATGTAATGTATACCCCTGCATTTTTTTTAGCAGGTGTATCATCTCCAAATCATACTATAATCCATTTGAGTTCCATTCCTACTGAGTGTCTCAAATGGATTTTGTTTCATATTTGAATTTATTTTTAACACTTTAGTACAAATTTTACTTTTTATATGCTATTTTATTTTTAGTGCTTTCATCTGCTTATTCTGGCAGGTGAATTATTTACTATGAATCTCCCCTATGGGGATTTTACTATGTTTTTAATATTGTTTAAGGCCCTAATTACCTCATTGTCTCAACATACCTATACAATCTAATTATAATAATAACTATATCTTTTAAAACATAAAATTAACCTAATTTTAAGTTATACCTATACTTTTAAATTAAATTTTATTTTTATTTGGTTCTAATTTTATTATATCTCATAAATATTGTGGTAGATCTACTTCTCAAAAATAGAATTTAAAAAAACTTAATGTTTAGCTCTTATTTTTAATCGTATTTACACTCATAATTATTAACACTAAAACAAATAAAATTTGTTAATAACAAAAAATCATTGCTTTCATGCATAACATATAAGCATTTAATATTATTAACCTTAATGTGTATTGCACTACTCACTATGTATTGAATATGAATACCATAATCGGTTTCAACCTCAGCACACTATGTGCTGTGTACTATTCGCTATTAGTAGATTCAGCTTTAGCAAAGAAAATGTAAATGTGAAGTTAACTTTAAAATTGTAGTCAATGCATGTTCAAAGTATACTATACATATAAATCCCTGTTTAAAGTTATGTTATGTATGCTAAGTCTGTAAAGACCCACTCGAGGAATCATTAAAAAAAATCTCCATGCCAACCCAGATCCATATCTGGTCAGCTATAGTGTTTACACTGCACTGTATCTTCTTGTATGGGCTGGAGCAAGTTGTTATTCTCGTTGAGTTGTCTCAATCTATCTTATGACTCTGACAAATGAAAGTGGCAGACGTATGAAGGATACTAGTAATAACATTCAATATACAGATAGTCCCTGTGATGAATGGAGTGAAGGTGTCGTTTGTCGGGTGATTTGGTGTATGAGTCTTGATGAGCTTGACAAACTGATGTGCAATAAATAGTACTTTCTAGCTCAGTGAGGAAAGCAACGCGAAACTACTTCACTCTTCATTTCCCTAGTATGTCCCTTCGCTACTGCTTAGGCTTTACAGCTGATGGTAGGTGGCCTGGCGGTCTAGGGATAAGGTGTCAGACTTCTGTACTGGCGGCCGGGGTTCAATCCTTGGTCCCGGCATAGATTTATCTGATTATCAAACCCTTCCTTCACCTCTGACAAGACATCTTGTGAATGTGGGGAATGCCAGGCCTCCACCATGGTTAGGATTCCACGTTAAACTGTAGGTCCTCCATTTCATCTCACAATCACCCTACCATTACACATTAGCGTAAGTGCGTACAACCCGAACGGGTAGTAAGATAATAAAGCTGATGGTGAAACTGTTGAGGATCCAACAAACCTTTGGATTGTCCATTTATGGCTAACTTTATTCTGATCCATTTTCAAGACACACATAGACACATTCCAGTCTTTCCAACTTAACAAATCTCTTATAAATGTCACTTAATAGGTAAGCCAACATAACAATATATTGTTGGAAAGTGTTTACACTTCAAACTTTAAAGAAATTTAGTCTAGGCCAGTACTTTTCAAACGGTGAGGCACAAGAGGGTTCTAGGGGAGGTTCATCATAGCTATATTACTAAACCAATAATTCATTCACTCAGACTTATTACAGTTCTGGTTAGCTATTATAATAATATGAACATTCTGGTTTGGCCAATGAAACTAGATTATGACATACTTGCCTCTTCATGTACGCGTGAAAGTGGTTTCTTAAGAATGAAGGTAATTGAAACCAAAGAATTCAACTAGCAGTTGGAAATAGCCTGCACCTTTGTCTCACAAAAATACAACTCGAGCTGAACCATTTCTGTGATAGTAGGAACACTCATTCTTCTCAATTAAAATACAGGTATCCCTTGTTATACACAATATATACTTACACATTTTTGCTACTAAGCGATTAAAACACAATAGAGCAAGCGCCTACAGTCCCAGGGTCTTCAAGAGAGCAAGGGCATACATTCCCAGGGTTTTCAAGAGAGCAAGAGCATACATTCCCAGGGTTTTCAAGAGAGCAAGAGCATACATTCCCAGGGTTTTCAAGAGAGCAAGAGCATACATTCCCAGGGTTTTCAAGAGAGCAAGAGCATACATTCCCAGGGTTTTCAAGAGAGCAATAGGATACATTCCCAGGGTCTTCAAGAGAGCAATAGGATACATTCCCAGGGTTTTCAAGAGAGCAAGAGCATACATTCCCAGGGTTTTCAAGAGAGCAAGAGCATACATTCCCAGGGCCTTCAAGAGAGTGATAATCTAGATTCACCAGATCCATTTCATTTATCATGCAATTGAAGATTGACAGTAAGTGTACCTGTGATATTGTACTAATTAGATTAATTAAAAATTGCATTTGTTTACAAATTTAACGGGATTGAATATTGACATGTGTACCTGTAGTATTGTACTAATTGGATAAATTAATAAAAATTGCATTTGTTTACAAGCTTTAGGTTTGTCTTTACCTGTTTCTTATCCCACCCATGTTAAAATCAATTCACTTTACAAGTTTTTGTGTTATGTGATTATTTATCAAAACCAATCACTCGTATAAAGTGAGGTACATCTCTATATTGCAATTATTTATAGTCATTTCTTAGGTCTAGTAATAATTTTTCATGCATAGTTTTCATGTCATCAACTGTAAACCATTATTTTATAATATTAATATATTTTGGGTAGTTTATAAAACTTTTATATCTTCTTAAATACTTCACAATTTTACAAAATTCATGTCTAAAAAAATATTAACATAAATTGATATGATTTTTTTCTTTTTAGATTTAAACTTGAAAGTGTTTTTTTAAGGAATATATTATTTTAGTGAGGCTTAACGATCATTATTAATTTTAATGTGAGCCTTTAGGGTAAATAGTTTGAGAAACCCCAACAATATATATTATATTAGGGCTGGGCAGATAAACCCTATTGCAGATATTGCCTATTTAGTTTTTTTTAACTATCAATATACTATTAACTCTCATTTAAATGACAAAATAACCAAACAACTATTTACAACAGCGGTAAATTGGTACTTTGACATTACGCTTAAACACGCTCTAAGAACTGATCCCGGTGAGCGCTCAGTGAATGATCGACTGAGCAGATCTTGGAGCGCTCAGTAATCGGAATGCAACAAATCTACAAAAATAAAATCATACTGGCCCGCCTAATATTGTTTTTGATAGTGGTCAACTTTGTTATTTAAGGAAATCTTTATCTCCAATATATTTATCAAGTATTTCATAATTTGAAATGATCCTTAAGGTAGATAAAATTGAATGGTTTATTTTGTTTAGAATGTTGGTTTTGCTGTTTATTATAAAATAAAATATCCAACGCAGAGTTACATAATTTGTTTTTACATGCAAGAGACTTATTCTAATATTTTTGTTTGAACTATGAATTATATTTTCATGACTTGATAATTTAAAATATAGCTATAGATTTAAGAAACCGATAATCCTTGGTCGATTGTGCCAATATCGGCTGATAAATTGGATTGGTTATCAACATTAGCCCAGCCCTAAAATACATATAAAAATAATATATATATATATAGAGAGAGAGAGAGAGAGAGAGATTAAAAGGATCAAGAATTTAATTTAAAAGGTTATATTTCCCACTAGCTGCTATTTGATAATCTTACCTGCCAGATATAAAATTAATCCAGCTTGAATAAAGTCATTTTGACAATTTTTCATAATATTATTTCTAAGACTGATATTTTGATAAATATCAAAATTTCCCTATGAAATGCTGAAGGCTTGTAAAAACAACAAAGTCAAAAATGGAATCCACTTACAGATTATGTTGGTTCACATAGTCGACAAAGTGGCCAGTTATGTAACAAAAAAGTGTCATAAATTATAAATAAAATTATAATTTCTGTATAAATATTTCAATCAAACTCCCTTTGCATTTGATTTATTTTAACATAAAATAATTGTACCATTAAAAGAATTACTTGATTTTTTTCTTCTATTTTTAGGTCCTTAGGAATTACCAGTATATAGATTTTTCATAAAGGTTCACAGTTTTGATTTAAAATAAAATAAACAAATTAATGGTCTTAGTAATACACTTGACACCCAAGGTTTAAACCAATAGTCGCTGTTAACAGTTAACACCGTAAAAATGTGGTCTTTAATCCACTTTATGGTTGAATCATGGATCAACTTAACATATACACACTATTAACTTAATGTTTACATAACATAGCGGCTATCATGTTCTTAAATGGAAGTCTTTGCTATGCAGTTAACTAAACGTACATTTGTACAATTGACGTTCACTTAACAAGTTGGTTGTCCAGTGAAGAATTTAATATAATATGATTTTCCACAACCCCTCCATGGAAATCTAGATAAACCCTACACCATCCCTAACACATTCAAGTAATTAGTACATTTGTATATAATCTGAACAGGTAGTAAGACACATTGATAAAAAAATTATTATTACTATCGTTATTTTATATAGGCTATCATTATTGTCTGTACATATTTAAATCACTGTCTTTGGCTATATTGCTTTTATTCCCCGTCCATTCCGAAATATGTAAGTTTAGTTGATTATTTTGATTGTTTAGAGATCCATATGGTGTTTTGTCTTTGGTTCTATTGCTTTTATTCCCTGTCAATGCCCAAATATGTATTTTTGTTTTTTTGTTTACAGATTCTAGGATGTTTAAAATAATCTAGACACGAAAATGTGTGTATCACCGGCATTCAAAACCATGAAGAGGCTAACTCATTTCTCACAAGCCAGCAAGTGTGCCTTTGTTCCAAGTAAACAAAACCATCGCATATGGTCAAACGTGCCAATTAAGCTACAACCTTGTGTTATAAATGCCACTAACCTTTACAATAGTAGGCTGACACAACCTCCTAGCTGGTTGCTCAAGTACAGTGTAGTGTCATGTTTTAAGCAGAGCGGCTGGTACAGTATATTTTGTAGGTCTTGGCGCTATGGAAATAACCTCTGCCTGCAACCACATTCAAAAATTGTGGGTAGCTACTCAAAGCTTGTTGTTTGTCGTAAGTACAGCTCAAAGAGTGAAGATCAGAAAGATATTAAGAATAGAGACATTGTTCATGAAGTTCTTCAACGAAAAAAGGAACGATTGAAGGAAACTGGACAACTGATAATCAAGGACATAAAAGAAACACGAGACAAAATGAAAGAAAAGATGGAAGAAGTTATTGAAGTAAGTAAGTAAAAGGGTGGGATTTTTTTATTTTGACGGATAGTACTACTGTGTGTGATGTGATAATAATCTGATTTACCCTCATCTGAAGGTCTCCAGGGAATTATTTTTGAAACTGTCGCAAACACTTCCAAGTGATTCTGAGTTCAATATAAGCAACCAAATGATAGTATATTACTGACCATGGCGTGTTTGGTGCATATTAAAGATATCTTTCAATCCTTTGTAATTATCACTCATCCAAAATAGGATATAAAACTTCGTAGGTGAATATTTTGCTAAAGACATGGCCATATCGACGATCTAATTGCTTGGTCATGGAAATAGTACATAAAGCCATGTGCGTGGCCACACTGCCCACTGACAATTTTCTGCTCGTGTAAGGGATAGAATTTTGAGTCATCCTTATAAAACTAGGCCTTATGTGCTGGGTGACAAGTTGCCAATGTGGCTGTGATCTAAGGCTTATATTCCCAACCTAATAATGTAAAAGAGCCATGTTTATTTGGTATTAAAGCAAAACTATGAGATTATTTCAAGGATAATGTTGTTTCATTTAAGTTAACTTCAACTAGACGCCTTCCCTAGTGTAGGTGTTTTTCAATAAAAATGTATCCAAGTATTTTTTAAATGTAATTTAGTCATCCAAATTATTAATGCATTTATATGCTTATATAAAACTACTACTTAGTAAAAGTAGTGAATGAAGATTTTTTTAATAAATCATTTAAATTGTATTCTTTACTTGAAGAAACTTGCTTATTTTTCTAAACGAAACTAACCAATTGAGTAGTTAAGGGAAACTCAAAGCGACCACAATGGGGTTTTTATAACATGAATACTGTTTTATTTTGTTTGTTTTTTTCAGAGAGAAAATATCTGGACAATACCCAACCTCCTGTGCATATTACGGATTGGTTTCTCTCCTTTGCTTGGTTATTTCATAGTTCAATCTGACTTCAACCTCGCGTTGGCACTCCTGACTCTGGCTGGAATCAGTGATGTGGTGGGTAGATAATAAACTACCTAGACTAATAGATGGAACCCAAAGGAGTCACAAGACACGTTTGGTTTTGTCGAGTCAAATTTCTACTTAACATTGTTGTGTTAACATCATGTGGTTTCTCAAAGACATGATTGAGAAGGTTGAGCTCTTTAAACTATCATCAACCAACCACCACTGGAAAATTTTGATTCTAACCTTGGTGGGCTCAAATTTAGGCATAGTGCAGCTTAATCTACTTACTACCCGACTTGGTAGATGAATGTGGTTAAATGGTACTATGGTTAAACTAAGCCCTGGTAATAAACTTATCTTTAAGTGGGAACTGTAATGGTTTCTGTTCTTTGTCTAGGCATAATAGGCATAAAAAATTCCTGTGAATTAGGAGTGTCCTCGAATATATTATTTTTATCCAGTAGTACAAAGTGTGTACTGTTTATTAAAACAGCGATCTCTATCCTTCTGTTTTTTCAAGCTTGATGGATGGATTGCGCGAACTTTCCAGAGCCAGGCATCTAAAATGGGCAGTTTCCTTGATCCAATGGCTGACAAAGTTTTGGTGGGGGTTTTATTTTTATCTTTGACATACATGGATCTAATACCAGGTGAGGATATTTGTATTTTCTTTCATACACGTGTACCTTAATATAGTTATTAGCACCTAAGATTTTCTACTTGTAATTTACTTTGAAGTTCTCCTATCCTGCTTCACTAAAGTTGCCTGGTGAGATTTAAATACATTCCGATTGCTAGGTTAACATTTTTCTATTTTCAAATGGAAAGTCTTTTTTCACCATATGATACTACTTGATCGTTCTTATGCATATTTACACTTATTGGACTAGAAGGAAGAATATAGGATTTCATGTAAATGTATTTGTGTAGAAGGAGGGTGTGAAACTATTTAGGAAAAATCATCTCCATTACAACTATTTGTTATTTGAACCCAGATGTCACTGTCTCCTTAAATCAGGTATCTTACTAGAGTGACACCTTAGACCATGCAAGAGCACTAATGTGAGCAGCATACGTTGTTAAAGTACATTTATCAATACTATGGACAGTGTACAATAGTTAGAAAGTGTTCACTCGCCACCGCATCAAACCATTATGAAGCTTTTAACCGCTTAAAACTAATTTCTCTGGATTGGGTAGCAGCTTGTATTTTCCCATATTCTCTCCATATTTTCTTAAAAAGAAGCTGTCTTGATTTAGGGTTTTAATCATTAAATGTGTACATATTATAGAAGTAACCAATCGATCTTAAAAAGTCTATACTAAACAACAAATTTTGAACTTGTGTGTTTATTATGTTATAAAGCCCGGTATGTGAGGTTTTTTCCCTACCATAATACTACTACATAGAATTATTCTGTTAAGAAAAAAATACCTTACAAATTCGACACCCTTCAAAACTCAAGCATTTAGTTCCATATCTCTCCACTAGAAAGAATTAACAATCTTTTCTTTTCATATTTGACAGACAACCTCAAAGGGTGGGTTTTAAGGCATCCCTCTCCCCTCCCAGCTACTTTTGTTAATAGGGAAAGAAGCAACTTGGAGGAAGGATCTTCTCTTTTCTCACTAGACTGGTGACCTCGAAGAGTGGAATAGTGATAATATAAGAAGTAAGGGCATTGTTTCCCTGGTGACTAACTTTAGTCTGTTGGTCCCACATAGTGCAAACATATTTTGCCTTAATATTCACAAGTTGTGGTTTTGGATTACTGAATCGATACCTTGTTTCATGCCGTTTGCACGAGTTGCCTAGTTATTTTTTTTTATTTAGCCTTACTACCCATCCAGGTTATACACCTAAGTACTGGGTTAGTAATTGGGAAGGTTGAATTTAGAGGAAGGGAACATGCATTTGCTTGGAGGGAGAGTGGAAAACAATTTAAGAAAAAACCTCCCAGATCACTTGATCGAGATTCAAACCTCTATCACTCTTTCCTCGGCAGTCTAGCCCAACAGGAAACCAGCGTGTTAGCTAACTATGCCACCAATGCGGGTGAGATAATTTAGTAATTTAGTTAAATTGCATTTGTATATTTTTTTTATAAAGTTAGGCTATAACCTCAACAGGTAGTCAGACACGATGATAAAAAAATAACTTTTGATCTTCTTAAGGTGGGGTGCTAGTGAGTGCCGAGTTTAGTGCATTAATTTTGCAGTTTTTACATCATAAACATTTTTTGCCAAAATAAATCAAATATTCCTTCTATAAAAACATAGAGTTTAGTTTTCTGCACATGCTAATCTCAATAATTCTTAAATATCTGTTATGAGCAGAGTAGCATTTGGTGACAAAACTTTTTAAATAAAGAGAAAACGTCACAACATTCCGCAACATTCTTGACAGATATTCAAGAACAGCTGCTGAGATTATCATGCGCAGAAAAATAAACTATTTCTATAGAAGAAATCTTTGATTTATTTTGGCCAAAAAAGTTTATGTTATAAAAACTTACAAAATAAACTCACACTCGCACCTAAACCAGAAGTTGATAGTTTCACTGTTCTTTTAAAAGTTGACAATTTCCACCATTTATGTTTGATATTTCCTGTGTTGTTTACAATAATATTTATATTTACTATGTAAAACAGTACAGAGTGTAGGCTATATCAAGTTTTATTCAAATCAATTGAAATGTTTTATGTTTAGTAACTTTTACTTATATACAATTCGCTTATTCAAAATTGTTTTCTAATTTCAATTGCTTTGTAATAAAATAGTCATAAAGTCTTGTTTTATAATAAATGTATATATTAATACATATTGTTATTAAGAATATAATATTAATGAAATATGAATAATAATGTAATATTAATTTTACAATTCAAATTAATGTGGCTTGTTTCTTTGTGTTAGCTTGAGTTTTAAACAATGTTGTTAATTCTTACCGTTGGCAACCTAAGCCGAAAAACTCTGGTTCAATTTCAGGTTTCAGATATTATTCTTCAATTTACGAATTTGATACCAGATACTGCTATATCCGTACCCTAAAGGTATTTCCATCTCCTAAGCTTATTTATTCATTTTCATTAAATTGCACACACATTTTCTTATCCTTCAATGTCATTTGATTCATTTACTACTGTACATTATTGTAATTATTCTCTGCAACGGCAACATAAGGCAGACTCTTGAGTCACCAGTGTTTGTGGTGCCGATGATTGGTCCTTGTTGCCAATGATTTCCACATGTCCATCACAGACTCCGCCTTAAGCTATGAGTGAAGAATCACCCTGAGAAGAGGAAGAATACTGGGCAGTAGAAGTGTACCAATTCAGTAAAGCTGATTACCGATTGTTTAAAATAATTGTTCATGCTACAGTTATTTACACCAATTAATCCTGATTATTTATTAAAAACTATTGGGAAATATGCTCAAGAGAATGATAAAACTTAATGTAATTAATATTTAATACAAAAATATTTTATTCAAAATCAACATTTAAAGCTTTGATAATCTTAATTCTTAATCAATCCATGCGTAACTGATGATTGATCTTTGCATAGCCGGCTAAAGTTGGAACTAATAATAATAATAATAATATTTAGCACCACGTCTTACTACCCATTCGGGTTATACGCTTCAAGTACTAATTACTCTAATGGATTAGGAATTGAGAAGGTTGAATTAGAGGAAGTGAACTCGCATTTGTGTGGAGGGAGAGTGGAAAACCATTGAGGAAAAACCACTCTCAGTTCACCCGACCGAGATTTGAACCTCGATCTCCCCGTTCTCAGCAATCGAGCTCAACATGACAATCACGTTAGCCAACTACGCCACCGAGGCGGGTAAAGTTGGAACTAGATTGTTAGTTTTATCAACGGTATGAACTTGTATTTCTTTATCTGGCTATGCAGTATTTGCATAACATGCAACCCGGATGCAGTGTGTGTGTGTGTGTGTGTGGGTGTGTATTTGTGATTTTGATCATTAAACTCATACCTAGAAAATTTTGCTTTAAATATTACTTAAAAAATGTAATCGACATAATCATTGCCTGATAACAATTCATCGTTATCTGCATCAGTACACCCTTAATGAATAATGGATAGTGTGGCAGATAAGCAAAGGAATAAACTAGATAGCAAAAAATTGGTTAATATTTCAAACAGAATATGATAAATTAATGGAAAAGTGGGCGAGCTGTCTTTAAATTATTAGAAAATTCACTTTTTGGCTTCAAGAAAATTTAAATTTGTTATGCAAGTAGGACCACTCCAGATATCCATAAAATTGATAAAATTTGATATTTATAAATGAGGTGTTAGAAAATGAGAGGGTTTCAAAATATCCTTAGCTAATAGAAAAAAAGATAACTTTGGGTGTGGTGAAGAAATTAAACTTTTATGGGCAAATTAAATAAAATCTTAAAATAGATTATAAATAAATATTTTTATATATATTTATGTGTGTGTGTTTTATGTGATAAAATTCATTTAAGGGGGGCTTATTAATGCCAAATTTTGTAAGGATTGTTTTTTTTTAAATACAGTATTAAATTCAACACTGCTGTAGGCGTATAACCTATATGGATAGTAAAACACGGTGCTAATAAAACTCCACTGCTGTTAAATATTAAACATACAGGAATGACCAAAACAAATAACATCTGACTCCATTCAAAACAGAAAAGATGTCTTAGATCTTCCTCTGACAACACGGGCTGTTCTGAAATCAAACTGTTTCGCTGGCAGGGAAGGCAGGACTGCTCACACGGCATCAAAGGCAATGGCATTTTTAAAATATATTAACTGCTGTTTACTATTGTTGATACTTATAGCTCTTTATGCATAAATGTGCATCTCTCGCAGTATATGTGCCCATTATTTAGAAATTCCATTATTGGGAAGGTGTTTTGCCATAAGCGTCCTTGTTATTTTTCCAGGGAAGTTTAAACTGTTCATTATAAAGAATAATTCCGTTAACGGAGATTCCACTTTACTAGTTGGATGCATAAGGTTGATAAGATAACTAAGGATATCTCTTATTGTCTCTGTTTTAGATGTCTAGAATGGATGCTGCACTCTGGTAATAAGGCTATTCTAGAATTAACTTTCAAACAGAGTCTATGTGCAAATCATTTTTTATGCTACCAGTTGAAAAATTCATAAAAAAAGCTTTGAATTATTTTGCAAAATCACTTATGTATGAACGGCATGAATTGATATGATGTTTACCCCAAAATAATATAGTAGATTCCGTCAATGTGCACTCCTTACATTCTCTTAGGTTTCCGTACCAGCTTGGTGTTAGGTGAGCTCACCTCGTGTTCTAAGCATTTTGAATGAGAGGTTATTGAATGACAAACCTTCATAACGGTAATTCCCTGTGCAGCCTTGTGCCGGTTCATTTTAAGCCCAGCCAGCTTTTATACCCCCTCTTCCAACCCTGCCTTTTCTCCTTTCCATTGTTGTATCGTTCTCTTTATTTAAAAAGAGAGGAAAAATAAAATATTCAAATGGTACCTTATCTTGCTACATGTCAGCGCCACTCTCTCTTGCCGAGATATGGAACTAGGGGAAGTAATTTCTAGTCTGGAAGGCCTTTTTGCCCATAAGAATCCTTCTATATAGTAATATTCTGGTAAGAAAAAGGTCCTTCCAGACAGGTAATGCTACCAAAATAAAGAAATAAGTCCAAATTTTTTTGGTTTTTATAGACTTTTTAACATTGCTTGAAGACTTCTAGAATTTTTATATATATATATAACGATTTAATTACATGCAATATAAAAATGTAGTTCTCATACTAAAGTGTTGTCTGTAAGGTCCCAGGTCAGAAGTTCCATGGCATGGGAGATAATTCCACCAGTTTAAGTATTTGCTAAGTTTCAACAAGCAAGAGTTTTGTTCAAAATTAACAAGAGCTGGCACTTGAGATCGCCAGAGGGAATAGACTTACATATAACCACAACTTTCAACCACACAAAGATCTGTGTGTTGGCATACTTAAGCCTGATACTCACTAAGACTAATGTAAAACGTAGAGTTTGTCAAGATCCACTATTTTACAAATCCATATCTTCATCTTACCTACAAATCTTGAATATGAGTTTTGGAAAAAATGTTGAACAAAATCGGAAATACAAACATAATAGAATGATAGAAAATAAACATGTTAACTACAGTACAGTACATTCATAGATTCAGCCAACTGTTAAGGGGATGGATCACAACAGGCAACAAGCGCAGTAGGTTTTCGAGGCGATATCTTCCCGACCAATTAACAAGAAAATTATTATAATTATTTGAATGAAATTCTTAGGTCTATACAGATACATCCATTTACTTTACTTATGGTTGCTTCAGATTCACCCAATAGTACAAATTTAAATCAAATTATTTTTTTAATGTACATTGCATGGAATTTTGGCAGATTTCCTCTAAAACAGTTTTCATTACATTATGACCTTTCTTTAGTTCTATCAAATTTTATATTTTATTTTGAATTATAGGTTAAACTATTTGTAACTACCCTTGGTTAAAGTTTTTTTTTATATATAAATCATCTTATTCCATGGTCATATTTAAAAAATAATAGTTGGATACTAAACATAGAGCCTAGTAAGTATGCTCAAGAATAACTGTGATAATTTCTTTCCACTTACAAAATGCTCTAGGACAAACTAATAATTTACATAATTATAGTAACTTGATGAATGGTACCTTGATGGTGTATGTTGTGACCTAGATGTATATTGTTGAACAGGAACAACCTTAAGCTAAAGGCTGATTTTGGTAGGAAGAACAGTAGAAGTTAGTTACTAAAGTTTCTAAAACCATTTTAATATATTCATACTTAAAGTCATGTTGTCTACATCTGTCACTTTTGATAGATATTATCAATATTTATAGACTAACACAAATAATTTATCTAAATGTTATTAATGTTGGCAGCAAATAAATGTGTTTGAATTTTCTCTACTGTTCTTCCAACCAAAATCAGGGTATAGCAGTCATGGCAATGTTGTCAAGAAATCCACAGTGATTCTTATCAAGCAAACATTGACATTCCTTCAGCATCAGCTCTCTTAGAAAATTTCATAAACAATAATGCATAGTTGTTTGGTGGAAAAATAACATCAAAAGAAGGATTGTAACAAGAACCTTGTTTATCTGCTAGTGTCAACAGTTCATTCATAGCTCTTGGTTTCTAGTCCTTTTTAGATAAACAATAAAACAAGACATAAACTATGGGAAAAACCAATCTCAGCAGGATGTAATGAAGCTGGTCTTAGAAGAAATAGAAACATATTTTTTTATATATTTTAATTTGGTTTGTCGAAGACAGGTAGGTCTTGGTTTGAATCCTAGGTGGGTGTATCATGTCGAGGGCTGTTTTATTTTACATGGTTTCCTAATACCCTTTATCACAATTGAGGGTACATTTCTTTTAAATTTTACCATCATCTCTATTTCATAAGTTATTGTATAGCTCAAATTCATAATAAAACATGGTATAAAAGAAAAAGAAAACTAACGATTAATCCAAGAGAGTAAGAATTTAAAAGGCATTTAAGATAAAATTCATCAGTATTAGCCTTGACAGAGAATGCTGAATTCCTTTCATTGTAAAACACACCATGTCCACTTGATCGCGGTTAAAATTCTCATGGTGAGCTTGTTGATCTAACACTTTGCTCTGTCTCTTTAAGGTAATCTGATACAAAGACTGTGTGGGACAAAATTTGATAAGATGAGAAATGAGAGAATAAGAGAAAAAGTAAAGGAAGATCTAGTCCAGGACAGGATAGAGAAGGCAGGACTAAGGTGGTATGGCCATGTGAAAAGAATGGAGAGGAAAAGGATGTCCAGGAGGATGTTGAATAGTGGTGGGGGTAGGAGATTGAGAGGAAGATCAAGGGACAGATGACTAAAGAAAGTAAGGAGGAGTGTGGAGAATACAGGAGAGGACTAACAATGATGATAGTGAATATAGGAAATATTTTCAATCAAAGCAAGTAATAAGAACAATACAGTCTGCCTAGCGATCACTATTGGCTATTTATAATTTATATTAACATGTTCTCCCAATTTATCAAATTGTAATTATATTTAATTAGATTATTAAAAATCCTACAAATCTTTTGTAAAAAGTGTCTGCAGTAGCTATGATCTCTTGATTAAACATCCAACACTTATTGTGAACGAGACCACAATATCTAACCCAAGTACTATCTAACCAAGTTGTTCTAAGACCCTGGTCCCCGATTGGTGGCCTAGGGAATAAATACTTTTAAATATTATGTGATAGGGCTAATGAATATAATATTTGATAGACTAAGTCCACAAAGTCAGCAAAACTTTGTCCTAAAAGTAACAATACAAGTGAAATGTGCATAAGAAACAAAGTTGAATAAAAATGCTGCCTCTTACAACTTGATAACCACATACATCAGGGTTTCTTAATCTGAGGACCATGGGCCTTAGAGGGTCTGGGGTTTGTGAACTGAACGCATAAAATTGCAGTAACTACCACGTAATTACACCTAGAATAGTTTTCCATTAATAAGAGTTACAAAAACCTACCTTGCCATTATTGAGGTCACAAAATTTGCTGACATCTTTGGGTATGGATTTGCTAGCAAAGTATTTG
This sequence comes from Timema shepardi, assembly GCA_902151425.1. Classification (NCBI taxonomy): domain Eukaryota; kingdom Metazoa; phylum Arthropoda; class Insecta; order Phasmatodea; family Timematidae; genus Timema; species Timema shepardi. The sequence continues at coordinate 31,941 of CABFVX010003507.1, read as the reverse complement.
TTTCTGCTTTGGGAGCTCCAATTCTGTTTGTGAGGCAGGGCTTTCAGCACTTGTTGCCATAAAAACAAAACATTAAAATAGATTGGATGTCAAAATGATGCATGCTGGACTGTCAAAGACTACTCCAAAATTTCAATTTATTATTCAAACAAAACAACAGCACCATTCTCATTTACTCTTAACTTTTCAACAAAATAAAAATTCACAGGTTTTTTTTTGTTTTCACTTTTCTTTAGGAAGTGGCCATATTAATTTTAGCATAAAAAGGTGAATTAAGAGACATGATGTGTTGTAAAGATTGTTTTTATATTATATCCCTATGAATGCAATTAATTTATACTGTAATAAAGTAAATTGTATTCAAAATTGTGTGTGTGGGTCTATGTGTTATGTGCATTTCTCTGAGGAGGGGGTCATTGGTCTTTGTTAGATTCTCAAAAGGGTACATGACCCAAAAAAGATTTAAGAACCACAGACATACATTAATAAAATTTCTGTCTTTGGCAAGGGGACAGGGGGGTAGTATTCTAAGGTGGGTGGTCCGCATGTGCATCTAACGCTCATAAAGTTGTCCGCTATTGGGAAAAGTTGGAGAAACACTGACCTATCGTATAGACACACCCCATGCTAGTACTCTCTAGCAGATAAAGACTCGCTCCATGCAAGAGAGGGGATCAGAGAAGTAGTGGGTGAAATTTCTTAACCTAGTATTGGGGTTAAAGGGGTGCAGACCATGACGGTTTTAGAAGCACTGTTCTAGGTACACTCATGTTCAAATGTAATTTTGTGGAATAGCCTCGGCAGTTGAGAGTCTTTGGCCCCCAAATCTTCCCTGCAAATATTTGTGTACCTACAGCATACTTATTAATATTATTACAATACACCACTGCAAATGGTGATATTAATAATAATCACTGTTATTATAGGGCAAGCCAAACTCATTACAAGATTGTAATCAAATTGAGGGTCATTAGACCTTTATTTGTCCTTAATGTTCACTTAGGTAATGTGTGTTTACAAATCTATAGATATTATATGTCTTACTAGCCATAAGGCTATTCGAATTTACACTAATGGGGAAGGAATGAGGAAGGAATAATTTAGAGAAATCGTACCTATTGTGCTTGAATTGAGATTTTAAATCATCCACCCTCAGTATATTCAGCTGGGATTTGTGTCTCAACCTCCCCGTCACTGGCAAACCAGACTAAATGTGCTTGATGTTTAGTTTACATCCCTTATTGATGCAGGTTGAATAATATTTCTGATAACTGTGTCCAACCAAGAAATCCTGAAAATGTTCTACATCCACTTATTTGGCAACTAATTATCGTCTCCTACACACACAAAACCTATTTTTTACAAGTTCTTAAATTTTAAAAAGGAACATTTTACATTTTATTCAATAATGGTTGAATACATAAACAAGATCCACTATAAATAAAACAGAATTGAGTCATCAGCTTCACTGGCTTACTGGTCTAGGCCATCGCTCTCGCAATTGACTAGACTGCCAATTCTGATGGAATAAAAGATAACCTCCTACATTAACTATAGTATAAGCCACATCGATGGACATACATACTAAACGCAAGGCTCATTTAGTCTGATTTTTCAATAACATCTGGTTGGAATCCCAGCCAAGGGTGCTCATAGTGTTTTTCCTAAATGTTTTTTTAACCCTCCCTCAATTCAAATGTGGAAATACTTTTATAATACATTTTAAATGCTCAAATCACCTCCACACCAGGGTGCATGGAGGTAAAGGCATCAGTCTTGTTTTGTTTGCCAATGATGGAGCAGTCAAGATTCAAATTTCACCTGGGTGTACAGATGTGGAATTTTTATAAATGGTTTCCCCCTCTCGCATATGTGGGTACATTTCCTCTATATTCCTTATCCCTGTTCTATTAGTGTGACTGTGTGAACAGCCATACGAGGATTATCCTTAAATAATATAATATTGTTTCAATGAATGGACCCCATCTTAAACAGATAAGTGTCTGCAGGTGATGACTTATACATTTAATTCTGTGTAATGTTGCAGTAATCCTTACCGGCACAATTATCGCCAGAGATTTACTTCTCGTTGGAGCTGGCTTCTACATTCGATATCAATCCCTGCCTTTGCCAGTAAGTGCTGCTTGTTTTGCACCTTACAATTGTGTTTTGTCTGAATTTCAGCAATATTACCTTGAGGTTGCATCATCTAGGTCAGGGGCTACCAAACTGTTGACAGCAAGCTACCGGAAACTAGCGACGACATATTTGGCAACTCACATGATAAATCTATTTGGCACTTTCCAAAGTGAAGTTATTGTTGAAGAGGGTGACCTCACATTCAGGATATGTGCAGTTTGTATGGTTTTTGTTTGTGTTGCACTATAAGTGAAGGTGTTAATCTGCTCTGCCTATCTGAATCATCATTTCCAACTAAAGGCATTGAAAACAAATATAGAAGTAGGCTCATAAATGAACATCTTGATAAATGCATTAAAATGGGAGGGGCACATTAATCACCAAAAATTAAATAAATGGTGGACCAAAGACAATACCATCCTTCTCAATAAACTACAAACCATAATTTTTAAAATATATTTGTCTATCGTTTTGTCTGAAAAATAATAATATGTGTACTATCTAGAATTAAAAAGATCATTTCAGCGTGAAATTTACAAATATTATTTAACACAACTTTCAATGCAATTATGAATCCAAGCCGCAGAACCCCCCACCCCAATTGAACAAAAGTTTGATGCCAAATTCTCTGTAAAGGTTAAAATAATCGTCAAAATGATATAGGCACTGGGTGTACCTAGCTCGCAAAACAATTGGACATTTTGAAAGTAGCTCCCATAATCATAGAGTTATGTGAGGCCTGCTGTTTCAGGTGAATGTCTTCATCCTTTATCTTCCCTGTCTTTTTAGATTTTGTTGTTTAATAACAACCCTTCCAAGATGGCCCAACCTTCAAGGGTTTTTAAATTTCATTACATTTCATAATTCACTAGACAGGTCCATATCCTCCTTTTATTTTGGGTCACTATTTTAAGAAGTGTATTATATATTCATTTTCATTGTCCATTTCTGTGGTGTTCGTTTATGCTATCCGTTGCTTTTATATGTTCCTATCTAAAGGCCCTATGAAAAAATGAGAATTGAATAAAAATGAAGGATGAGTGAAGTGAGTTGCATTGATTTCTTGCTATTGGGCCATCTGCACGAAAGTACCCTATTAGTTTGGAAATCAATGCCACTTCACTTCTAACTCATCTTTCACTTTTATCCAATTTTCGTTCTCTCAAACAGCCTCAGGTGTACTATAATTCTTTATCACTTTCCTTTTCCTCCTGCTTATTTTGTTTCCGCTTTCAGGAATTTGCGTTGTGATTTTCATACTCCCTCCAGATGAGCTCCAATAGAATAGGTTAAGAGATTGGGCGAGAAAAATCGATTTCTTTCAAGAAAAAGCCCTAATGACCTTATTGTGTCAATGAGCCTCTAAACACAAATAATAATAATAATAATTCAAGAGGCACCCAACCCATTACCTCTTTGGTAGTAATCTAGTGTGAACTGTGTGTTCGTCTATTCAATACAAAAGCCATATATTGTTTGTTCCCTTTTATGTGTTTTCATCCTTCTTTCCTGTACCTACTTCCATATATAGCAAAATGTGAACAAGATTTTCCTTAAAGAGTATGGGTGTGCAAAGCTTCAACTTTGATTTTAAAAAAATGTCGGCTTTGACAATATGAAGTTTTGCCAATAAAAACATTGACAATTAAAATACTCAGTTTATGTTCAATTACTGCCATTCTAAGCTGCTATGTACACTAAAGTCTAATATTAATATGAACATATCTGAAGTAATTGAATTGTATGTTTATGATAACTCGATTTATCAGAATGAAATGAAGTATTACAAATAAATTTGGAATAAATAATTTTCAAAGTATTTTATTTCCATGAATTTATATAACTAACCAAAATATAATATTTTTTCAAGCCTAAAATAACAACAAAAAATGTTGTAACTTCATTTAGGCTTAGAGAATATTTCAAATGGATTGAAATCTCTAAATAGAAGACACCGCTCGATATAAATAAACGTTTGTTATCCAAACTAATAATTTAAATAGTGGCAGCTCATGAGAGAGTTCTAGGGTGCTGAACTTCCTGCAAAATAAAGCAAAAGATGAACAAAACATATTTTGAAATTAATACCAATTTTCTCATATCTTTTTATTGCACAATGAAAAACATAAATTAATAAAAAATGTGCATCACATAATTTCCCTATTTTATTGAGGAAATTATATAAACCATAATCTTAACAATGTGAGACAACAAGTGCACCCTACTAGTAAAATTACGGCAGCATGTGCTCACCATCACTCTGGGGCTGTGGGGCGGCAGATCACACCATCCAAGCTCTGAATTAATAATTGGGTGGTTTCCATGACAACCTGACCTCTCTGCCATTATATAAGTGGTTGTCTGCTATGTCCTGTGGACTCGGTTAGGGAGACTCCATGCTACATGCAGTCAACAAACTGGTCCTGCAGACATTCGACAAAGCCGCGGTTTTACACGTAAGGGAGGGAATAGAAAACATTAAAATCAAAGAGACATAAAAATTACCATTATGTTTATTGTTATGTCCACCAATTAAATAAATTGCTCACACAAGCTTCTTGTGATATAATGAGTGTGAGAATTTTTTTTTGCCATATTGAATGGGATTGCACATTTTTCTCACACTCTACAGATAGAAGAGTGGCTTTAAAGCACATATGCGTTTACCTCGATCCTCACAAACTAGATGGAATTTCCAATCCAGGCTAATACAAACAGTCTTTACTTACAAATATCACTTTGATATAGTATTTAATCAGTTAAAGGGTTTTGCAAATCGATACAGTGATAATTCATGCTGCTATTGACAACTTTGAAAAGTTGATAATTGAAATTATAAATAAGCTACCCTCTTTATTCAATAGACAAGAGGAAATAATTTAGATGCTTGCAGAAGGACTTACACCTAGACTACCTTATAATGAGAATTTAAATTTATTGGCAAGGGAAACGTTTGCGATATAGCTGTATTTCAAATAAAAAAATTCTTTTTATTCAAAAACCATCTGTGTGGAGTAAAGATATTTCAGTCTGAACACCTGAATAAACATAAATAAAAAGATCTCTCAATAGATATCTTAACCACATTTGGAGTGCATTTCCAATAATGTATAAAATATATTTAAAATAGAGCTTGAAGCTTTTTACTTGAGGTTAGAAATAACTGAAGAAAATATGCCTGGCTGCTTGAAAATATTACATTTTATAACTTATTTTGGATTGGAAGCTACATTTAAAGAAATCATTAAAGTATTACAAATTCCTGTAACTATTCCTATTACTACTTTGGAAAGTGAGCTGTGTTTTTCAGCTTTGAAGTTGATCAAATCCTACCTAAAACACGATGGGCTAAGACAGCTTAAATGATTTGGCCATCTTGTCTATAGAACAGTTGAAGATTAGATAACAGACTTAAACAAACAAGGACTAGACAAATTGATTTAGGAAAATAACAAAAGTAAGGCTTGCATGATGAGTTATCTGAGCATGAGAAACTAGAGAAGATAGGGTGCTCGGGGACTTTAGGATGGCAGAAGATCAACTGTTGGCAGGGGAAGCTATATGGGTTTCAGTCAGAGATCGAAGTCGACTCCAGGCTGTAACAAAGGAGATAGGGCCTGATACAGAGACATAATATTTCATTGACAAATGTTGAAAAATTCTTCTGCTATTTAATATATATTCACAAATTAATAAGTTAAACTGTAAAATTGACAGTTTTCAAATCACATTTATAATAATTATATTTTTACAGAGAACTTTGAGTCGTTATTTTGACGTTACATATGCGACAGCCCAGCTGGCACCCACAACTATAAGTAAAGTAAACACGGCCGTGCAATTGCTTATGGTGGCATCCACCCTGGCAGCTCCAGTGTTCAACTACGTTGATCATTCAGTCCTTCACATGCTTTGGTGAGTTTAGGGATGACCGTGAGCACCTTACTTATCTCGGTGTATTTAGATTTTAATTTCAGCCGAGTAAATTTATAATTGTTTTAATAGGTCATTTCCAGTGTTCCTAAAATATATTAGCTGCTAATTTCTATTAAATTTTAAGCTTAAATTTTTAATTCTTAGTTTTGATTCCTCAACATTTTAAATTTTAATCCCTTTTCATGCACCAAACCTGATTCTTAAAACTATGTTATTTATATACTGAGGTACACATAATACCAGGGTGTCTACCATCAGGGAAAACGGGAATTAGCCGGGAATTTGAAGTGATCGGGAAAAAACGGGAATAATTCGGGAATTTGGTAAATTACAATAAAAATCCGGGAAAATGATATTTTACTCAAAATATGAAATACGATAATCATTAAATCAGTAAAGTATGTCATTCTTTTGTTTGTCGCTGTGTAATATATTTTATAATTCCTAGTAAACAATTTTAATACGAATTAAAAAAATATTCAAATTTTAAAATTTATTATTATCCATAAGAAAGGTTAATAGAAAAATGAGGGTGGAGAGGGGTGGGGGGTGAGTTAGGAGGATGTGACATACTTTTTAGTCGGGAATTTTAGGAAATGATCAGGGGAAATCAGGGAAAAGGTCGGGGATTTCATTGGTCAAGTTGAGTAGACACCATGAATACATAATGAGGTTACTATTATTATTATTAGCACCACGTCTTACTACCCATTCTGGTTATACGCACTTACACTAATGTGTAATGGTAGGGTGATGTGAAATGAAACGGAGGACATACAGTTTTACGTGGAATCCGAACCACGGCAGAGACCTGGCATTCCTCACATTCACAAGTTGTGATTAAATACATGTCTTGCTAGAGGTGAAGGAAGGATTTGGCAATCAGATAAATCTGTGCCAGGACCGAGGATTAAACACCGGACCCTTGGCACAGAAGTCTGGCACCCTACCCCTAGACCACCAGGCCACCTCATAATGAGGTTGAGGAGGGGGTGGGAGGGTGGAAGTGTAGGTGGTTAGTAAAAAAACTCAAAGTGGCTTTCCTTGATTAATTGTCATAATGAAAAATAACCTAATTCTGAGTATTGCCAATTTCATGCAAATATCAGAGTTTTCATTGATATGGGATTTATTATAGTTGGAAGAAGGTTATAACTAATAGGTTAGCCCGATATAACTATCAAAAACCTTAAATCCCAGGGTGGCATATTTTAGTTAATATAAAATAGTAGCATTACAAAACTCACAACTCATTTCCAGCTAAAATTTATTTGGTAAACTATGTTTCCAGGTACATAACAGCTGGCACTACAATAACATCGGCAGTCAGCTACCTTGTTACCAAAGATACATACAAATTCTTTAAGCCAAGTAAATGACGACTATTGTAACATTCTTAGAAAGTTAGAATGTATCCTTCCAAAACTTTAAAACTTGAAAATGGAGGAATGTATGTACATCACTTGAAGTCTGAAACTGACCGGAAAAGAAGAATCACCAGACTCTGGAAAAATGAGTACCTATATTTTTTTAGTCAAATTTAATATTGCAATGGGTTTTTATCAATGTTAAGAATTGGTTCCACATGCTATTTTGTTAGCGTCTTATAATTTGATATACATTTGAAAATGATTTCCTAATGACTGACACTTTTTTTTAATAGTAATCTCAAGAAATTTTGAATCAAATTCAAATAGAATATTTAAAAATGAAAATAGTTTGAATCTAATCCTAATCAAATCTTTTGTAATTAAATTAAATCAGAGACCCTTGAATCCCTTGAATCATTAAGAATATTTGAGATCCAAGAAAATATGTGATTTGAAGCTCAAATCCCTAAAATAAGAAATTATGTTTCAATTGAAATTGGTTTTAGAGCTCTGCTACTGATTATTGGTGGTTCAGAACTATTAATAATTATAGGATGAGATTAACAACCAGATCCCAGACCAGTGATATACCACTCAACTGGATTTATGAATGTTATAATGCTGGATATAAGAAAGAATATTTACATTTAGTTACTATTTTGTATTCTCTCTCAATCTATTATACATATAATTCCTCTAATGCTCTTAATTTTTCCAAGATTTAGATTCGGATTCGAGATTTGATGGTAAATTGGGGATTTGGCTTCTTAACATATTGGATTCGACCCGACTCTAAATGAAATGTTATAAAATCCAAACAGAATATTTTAGAGTAAATTATTTATATATTCTTGATTGAGTTCAACAAATAAATAATTTTACTAAACTGTTTGTAAATTTTGAAAAATGATGAACATGGAAATTGAACCTGGAATCAATTTCCCAAGCTTCACAAATCATGTACAGTTAATTGAATAAGCATATGCTTCCTCCATTCACTAAACTGTGTTAAAAAATTAATTGATACTAACAATTCCGAGACTCGTAAGATTTTAAGGTCGAGTTAAATAATGGATCTTTTACTAATTTCTTTAAAAAGTTAAATTATTCAATTGTTTGTCTTTTATATTTGAATTTCAAATTCTATTCCATCCAACCTGAATCTGATAAAAATCTCTCAAATATTAATAATTATATTATATATATCATATACCTTCTTCCAAATATAATATATATATATTGATATTTGTAATTTTGACACGTTTACAAATCCTAACAAGATCCAGATTTGTTTTTGAAACTTGAGAAAGATTAGCACAGGCCATGGAGGCATGTCTTGGCTATCATTGATAACTAAATGACTATCTGACTAGGTAGAGCAATGTATTATATCAAATATTTAGGTAACCTCTGTCCAGGTTACATTTTCTCTCAAATATAGAAATATTACAAAACAACTCTATTTTAAAAGTATCATCTATATTATTTTAACAAAATCATACCTTTAAATCATTTTGAGAATTCAACAAGATTACTCGAATCAATGTACATTGACACGACTATTTTTTATGCTAGGTAAAGTATCTGGTAAGTAGATATTCTCAGCTCCCTCTGGAGTCTTCATGTTGTTTTCTTTTTCGGGTCTAGTTAAATGCTAACCTATATTTCAGGTGTATTTACTCAAAATACACAAACATTCCGGTATTTGAAAACAGGTATATTGATGAGTTTTACAAAGTGTAAATATATAGCTATGAATATAGAGAGAGAGAGAGAGAGTGAAAAAAGGGGGAGGGGGCCAGGGAGTAAAACTTGCTGCCATGAGTTTTAGGTTAGTTGCTAACCTGTAACAAATATTTTATTTAATGATCCAACAAACCTTGGGCAATGTCTTTGTACTAATTTTTTTTTACAGATAGACATATCTGACAGATAGAAAGAATAAGTTTGTATTTTCTAAAAGGTGCTTCAAATGTCAATTTGTAAGAAAATCAAGCCATAGAGTGTAAATAATTGTGTTTCACACAAAAACATTAGGGAAGTGTGTTGATCACTCAAATAAAATTAAAAATCCAAATGAAAATTAAACAGTGTGAAGAAAAGGCAAATTCATAGATTAAGTTGTTTTATTTCATTCACACTGTTGACTCTCTCCACAGAATAGGAATGAAAAACAAAACATCAATTAACTCTAATATATTGACTGTTGATACAACAATTTGCTTCATTAAACTTAAGAAAATATTGTTAGCACTTTTTTTTAAGCTTTGGACAAATTGTTGGACATTTGGTAGTCATTCTGTATAATATCAAACTGAATACTGTATTAGTTTTATTTTTCAATCATAACTATAACACTATTACTAAAGGACAAATTAAATTTGTCATAATCACTTATTTTTCCCTTAAAAATTGTTTTTTGACTTTAGTTACAGTAAAAAAAGAACTACAAAGAACCCATATTGGGGACTATAAATTAAAGATTATTTCGAGCAACTTATCATTTGACAGGGTTAAGGAGTTTAAATATTTATGAACGATTTTAACTAGCAATATTAAATTGCAAACTAGTAAAAGAATTCAATCGAGAGATGCATACTTTTACTTGCACAGCAAGGTTGTCATCTCGCATGCTATCCATATAATTTTACCGTTTGTTCTTTTTGGGTGTGGAACGTGGTATCTTACATTACATGACAAAAACAAATTTAGGGTGTTCAAAAATAAGGTGCTTAGGAAGATATTTATTCCAAAAAGGAATGAGCCTACTAGCTAGTGGAGGAGGATACATAATGATAAGTTACATACCCTGTATTCATCACAAGACATTTTTAGAGTAATAAAGTCTTGTAGATAACTCTAGGCAGGACATGTACCATGAATGAAAGATTTTATAACCTTTTTCAGGGTAATTGCTGACAAACCCAATGGATAGAGACCATTGGGAAGACCTAGACGCAAATAGAAGGATAACATTTAGAATGGACCTCAAAGGGATAAGGTGTAACAAGTTGGACTGAATATAACTAGCTTAATATAGGGATACGGTGTAATGAGGTGGGCTGGATATAACTATCTCAAGATAGGGATAGTGTGTAACAAGTTAGACTGAATATAACTAGCTTAAGATAGGGATAGGGTGTAATGAGGTGGGCTGGATATAACTATCTCATGATAGGGATAGTGTGTAACAAGTTGGACTGGATAGATCCAGCTTAAGATAGGGATAGGGTGTAATGAGGTGGGCTGGATATAACTAGCTCAAGATAGAGATAGGTATCATCCTTTAGTAAGTGAGGCAATGAACTTAAATTCCTAATGCCATAGAGTAAGTAAGAAAGAAGACGGTAGAAAGATCCATTTGGATTTTTTTTTTGGTGCCGAGTGCTTATAACACTTTACTATATTAGGTAGGGCCTATTATGTATATCATACAATTATATTTTATGCCACATTTTACTAATCGTCCAGGATCAGCATTTAATTATAATAGTGAGGTAAAGATGAGGAAGGTAGAATTGATAGTAAATGTACCTGCATTTCTTTGTGGTAAAAAGCCGAGAAGGGGGAAAAAATCATTCAGGAAAATCTGCCCACAATTCACCCATCTGATACTCAAACTCTGACTTTCCAGTCAGTGGCAAACTAGGCCAGATGGTTTTGACGCCTTAGTCTGCATGCTCACCAAAATAGTTTTAGTAACTCTCAGACACTAACGCCTTTATACTGTGAACATAATATAGCTAGTAAACTCAAATCATCTAATCAATCTTGTGCAGATACTTGTGATTTAAGACAGGCTATTAGTGGTTAGTCATGCAGTATAAGGTGTCAGTCTCAGTAGATTAGCTTGCTAGTGGCTATATAACCTCAGCTGGTTTCATTGAGGGTTGCTTTTTTCATCCTTCACACTAATGTGGGTGCACTTATTTTAGGCAAGATTCCTCATACCTACTCCTTAGATTAATATTTTTAATAGCCTCTGTGTTAAATGTTTAAGTTCAAAAATTAGAACTCAATTTGTAACCACATTTGCATCAAAAGCAAATTTTGTTTCTGGTTTTTAGGTTAGATGCTGTGTCAAAACATTTTTTTAATCTTAAAGAATTGTTTTTTTAGTACAAATTAATGAAGAAGTTTATCTTTTTCACTAAAAATAAATGTTGCTTATTATTAATATACGTTTAGTAGGACCGAGTCCATAATGTTTGGCCTGGTTTAAAATACAAATATATGCATACATCCAGATCCAGATAAACGGGGAGTGGGGTTTGTAGGGGCTGAAGAACAGGCTGTTAATCCTGCCTAAACAGTCTCATTCAACTCCAACTTACAGCTCACAGACAACTAGGGTTGTATGTAAGCATGAAGTTAATCAAATAACAATAGTGTGTGAAAACTATTTATAAGAAATGATGGTATACTGTCATTGGAAAAGGCCACATCACACTTCTCCTCTCCCGATCCTTCTGAGGCCAAGGCATATGTCCCTCTCCTTTCCTGAGGCCAAGTAATAGGTTGTCCTCCTTTCCCTTTATTGTTGAGTGTAGTGTTGTAAACATGTTCAGGTGTTAGGTTGAGATGCGGGTGTTGCTTGTGTTTTCTTTGTGCTTGCTTATATCAATAATTAATATGGGCATTTAAATGCCATTCATGGAAAGTAAAACTTCCTAGTGCAAAAAAAAAAGGGGGGAAGTTAAAGAACATAAGTTAAAGCAACTGAAAAAACTGCATATATATATATATACATACAGTGGCCCTATGGCTTCTTTGGTGCTGGCTGACAGCTTTGAAAAGCTACCAGACCAAGTTATGTATCCCTACGTCGAACCATATGATCTGAAAAAACATGTGTTTAGCAGCTCTCACTTCTGACGGTCAAAATGTAGGTATATACTTAAATGTTGACTGTCAGAAGTCAGCTGTGAGCTGTCAGTCAGCACCAAAGAAGCCATGGGGCTACTGTATATATATATATATTTGCAAACAGGCCTACTAATGCTGCACTGTCTGAAGAAACTCTTATTAGCGAATTAGAATCAACCTCTTTTTTATATACAGGTAACGGGTCTATTCCAAAAGTTGTGTTAAAACCTACTGCTTTTTTTTTAATGAATCTCATAATGTTATTGTTTTTTGACATCTGCAAATTGGGTTTCTATTAATGACTTTATTGTGGCTTTCAAGAATTTTTTAAATCTTATACTATACGAGAAGAGTTTTATTCTATCAGGTTTGAAAATTTTTGGGCGCAACCTCCATGCCCACATTTTATTATCTTTTGTTTTGAGTTTAAAATATTTTTTTTTAAATATTCTTTTCCAAAGTGATTGAGGTGTCTCTCATACCTGCCTAACATATTTCATTCTTATACCACAATTAGAAGTAATTTTTTATATTGTTTTGGAAATTATGAAACTCCCCACCTAATTCAACTCTCACTTAGAAATTTCAAATATTTAATAACACTGGTTAACAGCCACTTTGAATCTGGTGCGTGATACATCAATTAACATGTATTTTTTGTATTATTATTATTATTATTATTATTATTATTAGCACCGCGTCTTACTACCCGTTCGGGTTATACGCACTTACGCTAATGTGTAATGGTAGGGTGATTGTGAGATGAAATGAAGGACCTACAGTTTAACGTGGAATCCGAACCACGGTGGAGGCCTGGCATTCCTCACATTCACAAGATGTCTTGTCAGAGGTGAAGGAAGGGTTTGGTAATCAGATAAATCTTCGCCGGGACCGAGGATTGAACCCCGGCCGCCAGCATAGAAGTCTGACACCTTACCCCTAGACCGCCAGGTCACCTTTTTTTGTTGTAGAATACGAATCTACCTTCATAAATGCTCTGTCATGTAAGGTTTTTAAAATATTTGAGATTTTCACTTACTTTTTTTTAAATTTGTCTTGCTTGTGTTGTCTTTTTATTTTTCATGAATTATTACTGGCTATGTTGGCTGCACTCTGTATTTGGATGCAATATATGATGGAAGAAGTTCTAAAAATACTCACTAGCTGGTAGAGATATTTAGTTGAGGGGAAATGGTACTGCCATTGGCCGTTAGAGGCGACTCAGCTAGCCACGTTAGCCCTGCTGTTTAGTGCGTGTTGAAACTTGGATGGTGCTAGTCACTTATATATTTCTCTTTATTGATACCTTAGTTTGTGTTATTGTGTGTTTTTGCTTTTCCTGTGTGAACTAGTTAGATGTTCTGATATTTTTAGGTTATAGTTAGTACAGTGTTCTTAACGTATTGGCAATTGCTAAACTTTGTGGTTGTGTAAACCACCCGATAACTTTTGCTATTTATCTGGTAAGTTCACTCCAAAAACCCAAAGAAAGCCAATCACTAACTTAGTTAAAAAGGCTTATAAACTATACTTTGATTGTGCTCTTGGAGATCAGGATAAACCCTTTGCACCTCATATTGCTTGCATAACCTGCACAACTACTCTTAAAGAATGGATGAAAGGAAACCGACCAGACATGTTTTTTGCTGTTCCAATGGATTGGTGCGAGCCAAAAGATCATATGGACTGTTATTTTTGCCTGACAAATATTGAAAGATTTTCCAGTAAAACTAAACATACAATTAAATATATCCTCATGTTTCTTCAGTTCAAATGCCTGTGACTCATGGGGAAGGCATACCTGTTCGTGCTTGTCACTTGCAAACCACTGCATCTGGACCATAGGAGGAAAGTGAATCAGAAGATGCATGACTTTTGGAAGAGTACATCCCTGAAACTCATGGCAGATCACCTCATTTCATAGAACAGAAGGAACCGAACGATTTGATCTGTGATTTGAAACTTTTTAAACAGCAAACTGAACTGTTGGGTTCTAGACTGCAACAATGGAACATTCTAGAGCAAGGTACAAAGATTACAAGTTTTAGAATAAGAAATAGCTATTTGTCTGGATACTTTGAAATAAAGAATTCACTGTGTGTATGCACAGGCATGAATGGCTTAATGGTGGATTTGGGTGTTCAACTTAATCCATATGAGTGGAAAATATTTATTGATTCATATAAAGCAAACTTAAAAGCAGTGCTATTGCATAATGGCAACAAACTTCCATCGGTGCCTTTGGTGCATGCAGTGGACATGAGGGAAACTTATTAAAGTATGGATTTGCTGATAGATGGAATCAAATATAAAGATAATGAGTGGCAGATATGCTGTGATTTAAAAGTTGTCGCACTGCTTACAGGTTTACAGGGTGGATTCACAAATATTTTTTTTTTGCTTGTGGGACAGCCGAGGCACCAAGAACCACTACAAAGTCAAGTAATGGCCTATGAGGAAATTATACATTGCTGGAAAGGAAAATGGGAAATTTACTCCATTGGTTGAGCTGAGTAAAGTCATTTTTCCATTGCATCATATAAAGTTAGCTTGATGAAGAACTTTATAAAAGCTCTTGATAAATATGGTCAGGTCTTTAATCATTTGAAAAAAAAATGTTTCCCAAATTGAGTGGAGCAAAGCTAAAATGATGTATATTTATTGGGCCACAAATTAGGTCATCGCTGAAAAATCCAACCTTTAATGCTAAGCTTACAAATATTGAGTTAGCTGCTTGGTCCTCTTTCAAAGCCATTGTGTACGACTTTTTGGGCAACAGAAGAGCCGATAAATATGTTTCCATAGTGAGAGGTTTATTGGAACATGGGGGTAGAATGTCACTTTTTACACTCGCATCTTGACTTTTTCCCAGAAAATTGTGATGCTGTTAGTGATGAACAAGGTGAATGCTTTCACCAAGATATCTTGACCATGGAGCATCGTTAATAAGAACATTGGAACCCTACGATGATGGGTGATTACTGTTGGTTTATTTTTAGCGAGACTGATGAAACACCTTACAAAAGAAAACCATCATCATCCCGTTTTGTCAAAGAAAAATGACATTAAACTTGGTGCTTTTTGTTGGTTTAAATTAGTTTGTCAAAAGAAAATTGACATTAAACTTTTTACATATTAATATCATGGCTTAATGTGGATTATTTTAGTGGTTTTTGTTGGTTTAAATTAGTTTGTCACAGAAAATATGCAATAAACTTTGTAAATATTTATATCATGGCTTAATGTGGATTATTTTAGTGGTTTTTGTTGATTTAAATTAGTTTTTTATGCTATCAATAAAACTTAGGTGAGTTCTGAGGGCTATGTTTGATTTGTATTTAAAATGTGAAATGGCTGCTAATGTTGTATTATTGTCTTTGTATTAGTCCTGTGTATCTTGGAAATGTGATGTAATAGAGAGAATTTGATTTTTCCTCTGAACTCGGCACTCGAAAACTAGTTATATCCACCCATTTACAAACCAGATACAGAAAAAAGTTTCAATTTGTTTACCAGTGTGATTTAGTAATCTCACTACATTCATGGCCACATTTAATACATCTTATCTAAAACTAAAAGTATGGTATTCTATTAATACCAGCTTACTCTATTTCTTCGAGCCCCACTTTAAAATTAATTTTCTGCATATGTTTTAGATTCTAATAGAAGACACATCAATAAGATTCAGTTTAAAGCAGAGCCTAAATGCAGTTCTGTAATTTCCCATACTCATCATGGTAATATGCATACTACGGGATTTCCTTCTCTAGATCTAGGTTGTTTGCCTGAGTGCATTAATGATGAATTTAGGGTACAATATATTCAACTTGGACCTCAACATTGACAAAATCGTTCATTAAAGTTATCTTGCCTTAAAACAAGAGCTCAAATCTCAAAACTGGTATCTATCAGTTTGTTCGAAAAATTCAAAATGGAGTGTCTGTTAAAAGGCTTTGGTTTACTTATTCACCATATATTGTCAGAGTTTTATGTTAACATTGCAAGTTATATGCTTCAATTAACAAATATAGTTACCCATTTAGTACATTTGGTTTTTGTAACTGAAAGAATGTTGAAGAAGCTCTGGGAAGCCATGAAAATGGTTTAAAGCTTAGAAATGCTATTAATTAATGGCTGCTTGGGTAAAATAGTTCCTCACAAGTTGATAAGAATTTTTTCGTTGTTATTTTTTTATTTGAGGTACTTAGCGTGCACGTTCTGAACCAACTGGTTATATCAGCACACAGAATTTCTGTGAGTGAACGTGAAAAGTTCTACCAATTTTGCCGGAGGGTATTTTAAAATACCACTCAGGGTTTTTTTACATCCCAAAATCGACACAGGACTGGCGGATTTACTTCCACTCTGAAGGAAGTTGGGCTTTAGATTTTTATTGCTCAATAAATATCTCTCTACTCTGACTGGGTCTGAACCCACAAATATTGGGTCCCTGGGGCGAGCACTTTACCACAAGACCACCAAGGTCAACAAGGGAGTAAGTTAAGCATACAACTATAGACTCATTATTGGTACAAGGTCTTGAAACAAACTGTGGCAGTTACTTAAACATCCTTGAACTAATTTCTTAGTTTGATCTATTTTTGAAGTAGCACTTTGCTAAATTTGGCTATCAAGCAAAAGGAAAGCCTACATATTTATCAAAAACAATTTGCGAAGATTTAGTTCTGTTAATGGGAGAATAGGTGTTGAATTCAATTGTCGGTGACGTAAAACAATCAAAATACTATTAATTGAAAATCAACTTCTCCAAACTCTGGTCATGTAGATCAGTTGTCATTTGTATACAGGTACCTTTATTTGGGAGACGTTAAAGAAAGATTATATTTTTTTAGGTTTATTGAAAGTCACATTGGGATGTCTTTGTTTAGTGATGTAAAATAGATTATATTAATTAATGATATTTCTTTAAGTAAATCTAGAGTGGTCTTAAGATCCAAACATGTCAAGTCATTACGAAGACTTTCAAAACACAAATCAAGAGGTAAATAAATTTGCCCAATTTCTATCTTGTGTAGGCAATTTATTAAACTTAGTTGAAGTAAGTGCTGTTGAATCTTGTCTCGAAGCCATACATTTTTTTCCTGCCTACAAAGACTCTACGTCTTTTTTATCAAGTTCTCCTTGTAAATGAGTTATATTATCAAGACATTTGAAACCAGACTTGAATGCTGAACTTCCTCTCCCAAACCAAATGGTGTTGCCATTATTTTAAATGTGTGCTTTAGGCATACATAAAGTTGGTGTTAGACTTGTTAACAGGTTGTAACCTTCTTGCGTTATTAGCAACATTCATAGCCATTGAACGAGCTAGAGCTAGCACCGTGTCTTACTACCTGTTCAGGATATATTATTATTATTATTATTATTATTATTATTATTATTATTATTATTAGCACCGCGCCTTACTACCCGTTCGGGTTATAAGTACTTACGCTAATGTGTAATGGTGGGGTGATTGCGAGATGAAATGGAGGACCAACAGTTTAACGTGGAATCCGAACCACGGTGGAGGCCTGGCATTCCCCACAATCACAAGTTGGGATTAATACACGTCTTGTCAGAGGTGAAGGAAGGGTTTGGTAATCAGATAAATCTGTGCCGGGACCGGGGATTGAACCCTAGACCCCTAGCACAGAAGTCCGACACCTTACCCCTAGACCACCAGGTCACCTTCAGGCAATATGGATGTGTACTAATTACCATAATGATTTAGGGATTAGGAAGGTTAAATTTAGAGGTAGGGTATCTGCATTTGCCTGGAGGGAGAGTGGAAAACCATTTTGGAAAAAGCCCTCTCGGTACACCATACCAGGGTTTGAATCCCAATCTCCCTGCCATTGGCATTCTAGTCTAACATGAGAGTGATGCCTTAGACCATTCGGCCACTGAAGGAGGTAAAAGCTAGCTAAAAGATTATCTGAAAAATCTCCCAGAAGTTTTGAGGACTCATATGAAAGAAAACCAAAGAAAATATGCACAGATACCCACAGTTTGATTGTTCTCAAAGGTCAGAAAAAATTTGAAGTAGAAACATTTTATGTGATGATTGATAAGTTATATAGCAGACTTAATAATCGTCTACAGTCTTACAAACAATTTCAGTTTCAATTTTTAGTTTATTGTAAACTTTTGCTTAATAACTGTTCAGGTTTTTACAGTGAGGATCTTTATTAATATTCAGCACTAGAAATTTCACAGTATTATGAATTTATCAAGAATTTATGTAATTAGTTGTCAAGCTATTGCGAAATATATGTATATTTATTTTATTGATGTTTTTACAAAGATATTTACTCCTTTTAAATTGTATTTGATAATTCTCTTTTTCAAAACGTACCTTAGTTAAAAATAAATTACAATCAACTATGATTGGATCAAGACTTAACCGTCTTGCGTGTCATTGGATCATGATATTACAAGACAGTTGTCATTTGACGATGTTGTGCAAACATTCACAAATATTAAGGCAAGGAAAAATGCATTTTAAGTTAATATTCCTGCTTGAAACTGCTGTTTACTTTTACATGTTTGTTTGATTGTAAGGTTAATTATTTATTTTCAAGTATTCAAGTTTTGCCAATATGTTTAATTAAAAACAAACTGAAAAATACTTTGTTTAAATGGGTTTTTTTACACATTATTTACACATTAGTTAATATATTATATAAAGGCTTGGGCCTCTTATAGTAGAAAAGTAAAAAGGGCCCTAAATTATTCAAAAGCTCAGGGTCCCCAAATAACTTAATCCGGCACTGGATAAAACTACATATTTAACTAGTATTTATCAAGTTTCTTTCATGAACTGCTGCCATAGTGTTAGTGTAAATTTTATAGTTTTAATCTTATTATACACCTCTGACAAGACATCTTGTGAATGTGAGGAATGCCAGGCCTCCACCGTGGTTCGGATTCCACGTTAAACTGTAGGTCCTTCTAATCACCCTACCATTACACATTAGCGTAAGTGCGTATAACCCGAACGGGTAGTAAGACGTGGTGCTAATAATAATAATAATAATCTTATTATATGCTTACATTTTAGATGCACTAAAGTAAAATTCCCAATAAGATTACTTTTTTTTTTCTTTTCCAAAGTTTATAGTTGTCGTTTCTTTTATATTACTGTGTTATATCAAATTATATTAAAGATAAATTTTAGTTACAATTTTTAAACACAATTTTATTTTCTCATATCCATTACAGGAACAAAATTTAAAAGGTTTTTAAAACTGAATAAAAGTTCTTGTTAGAATTTTGTGTCTTTGTATGTCGATGTACTTACTATATTCATGAAAATACTATTTTGACTTTGGTTTTAAGTTTGATTGTTAGAATAAGGTTATGGTAAGTTTTGATTATTTCATTAAAAATGTTATTTGTATTGATTTTAGGCAAAGTTTATTTAATAATGTTACAAATGTTAATTATTCTTTTGAAGATAAAAGGGCTTCAAATTATTGATTTTTTTTTATATGTTAAGAATTTATTTATTAAATAAACTATAATCTTTGAGAAAAGGCTCTTTTCACTTGTGGAATTATTTTATCACCTTTATACGTAAATATGTTTTTAAAATAAATGATGTGTCATGTGTGTTAGCTACTTTCATTCTAGATGAATGTATAGAAGGAAGTTATTCTAAATTAATATTATATAAAATACTTTACTTATTCTTAATATCAATAAGAAATTTTTTATAATTTAGATTATTATTTCATTCATTATAGCCAGTATTTTCTTCCACCTTCACTCCTTATTCTTTTATGCAAACTTTATCATATTGTGTATTATAGCCTCGAAGGACACACCATGTGGTAGAAATTCGTTGTCATAGGGGAGTTCAAAAAGTCTGTTGGTTCCTCGTTGCCTTCCTATATCCTACTGAGGAATTTAATCAATTAATATTTTTCTATAAGAAATAACATATTTAATATAAAATTGTTTAAATTAAGAGTGCATATCTGAATAATAATAAAAATACAGCATTATTATTAAATAATCCTCCAAACATGGTCATTTCTGCTATCCCTTTTGGTACAATAAGTGAATCTTTGTCATATTGTTCGTGTCTACCTATACACACACACACAAACACACACAAGTACATGTTAGGTTGCTTACAGAATATTTAAGATGCTGGACGATATAATTTCCTTACGCGGGACCATCATATCAACTTGAGAAGAGCCCGGAGCACACCGCTTTTTACAGAGAACAGGAGCTACTAGTTCAATCTTTTTATAGAAGCTATGAAAGCACTTCTTGCTTGCGGTAACTTTTCCCAGCGCATCTGTTTCTTAAAAAATATATACCAACACAACTCTTGAAATTTGTCCATGCATGGACTGAGCTGGTAAATTAGGCAGACAAATTATTCTATTACTACCAGGAATGGTGTCATCAGTACCTATTGAACAAAGAGTCAACAGGATGTCCTTTGTCGCTGCATTGATAGCTTTGCATTATCAAAGTCTATATTTCCTGGCAAAGTGCCTGTGTAATCATATTCATACAAGGCATAAAAAGTTGGAAGTGCATAAGCCTTCAATGGTCCTAGTGAATTGTATAAAATATTTACTCAATATAACGTATTTGGATACTGGTACAAATTAATATGTGCTGGAAAGTTTCAGATATCATCTCATTCTCTAAACCAACATATGTTTCTTGTACAAATATACTCGTATACAGTTTTGTTTCTCTTTATGCGGCATTGATGGCATGAAGAATTATAAGTCTCGTCTTGCGTGCTCTGAAGATAGTCCAAAGAACAATGCAACTACAAAGTATTTATTCATTTATTGTCTATGTTGAATTTTTTTAACCAGGTATGCAATTAGTACAACCTTGGTACAAATATGTGACAATAGTTTTGGCACTGTAATGTTGACTATGTTGATGCTTTTGGTGATTTTAAAGCGGGAAGATACAATTCCCTAGACACACTTTTGGCATGTTATATCTTTTATTAATCGTTCTTTGTATGTATCAAACACAAGGTACACTTAATTGTAGTCCCAGTACTTAGTTACTTAGTTTCTATTTTCTTTTTAAATGCTTCAGTTGCATGTTTGAATGCCTTTATCTTTGTCTAATGCTTGAAGCTCTGCCATTATATCAACAACTGCTACAGAAAAATTTCTTAGAGAGTACTTATATAAGCTGCTTTTGAATTGAGCAGCTGGTTTGTGGTGGGATTGTAATTTACTTCAAAATGTTAATCAGTTAACTATTTTGAAAGCAGAGATGCAGAGTGCCTTCACAATTAAAAAGTGATCTTGGTACAGCGGAAAATTCATAGACACCTTTTGTCTCACGTAGATCTATGTCACCTTGTTATCTGCTTACAACAAGCAGCCAAGCAAAGAGTGATCTGTATGATTTTAAATCCTTAGCAATGCCTGACTCATATGTTAAGTTTTCTTTGTGCGTGTGAGCAAAAATTTAATTTACTCTTGATTGAATCTCATAAATTTATCATCCTTGTTTTAGACATGAGTCTTTCCATTTTGATGAAGTCGTCTTGGTTGTAATATTAATTAGTTTGGGACCTTCACATGAAAAATTATTTCCCACTTGTTAGGCTAAACATATAGTTTATTTATTGCAATATCTTCCCTATATATTGCTTTTTTTAGAGTTGTGATTGTGTTTGTCCTTTTAATACCTGTCATGTCTCAACCAATATACGATGAAGCTTTGGGGCTGTTATAAAATATTGTGCAAGTGCTCTGGGGTTTTGAGTGATGTCTAGTAAACTACTACTATCAGTACTTTGGAAGATATTGATGTTTTTCGTGAAACATTCCCTGTGGAATACTAGATCATATGCACACACATCTTATGGATTAATGCATATACTCAATTTCAACTTACATTTGTTATTTTCACTTTGATATACGGCATCATAGAGCTTATTGTTAGCCTCTTCAGTGAAAATGATACAGAATTAATGGATGACTCCTAGCTTCAGATCTATCACCCAAAAAAAATCGGCATTTAAAAAAAAATATTTTGTATTTTTGAATATCGTACAGGAAAAGTCCTTATTACACACTGAACTTGTGGAAGCAGCATAATTTTTTGCTCATATTTTGTATCTTACCTGTACTGTAGTCCATCAATATTACTTTTGTGGGTGAACTTTTTATAACAGCCCAAACACCATCATGTATTTAACTGTGTTGTTTCTCCAGCTGTAATATTTCTAAAGTGTTCTTAGAGGTGCTTAAAATCACTGTCTTTGCACTCATTTCAAACTCTTCTTGCATAAAAAAGTTTTTGTTTAGTAACTTACTTGAATCCTTAACTAATCTTTAAATAATTGATGTTGACACAACAAACACATTTTAAAGTATATGGAACTCACACACTTTTGTTTGGACGATTTTGATTGATCAAATTTCATTACAGCTACCATATTTTTAGATGGATTGTTATATCTAAAGCAAAATAAAAAAAATTTCTTATAGCAAAAGAAATATTAACCGATTATATTTCCTTGGTAACATAAAAAAAAAAAGAATCATTGAGTTTCAGAACTATATTTGCATAGATATCTTAAAAAATGTTTCTTTAAAGTAAATACTACTGGTACTTTTCCATATACAGTTTAACTATCTTTCATATGAATCATTAAAAAATAAAATCAACCAATAAATGACTGAGCTAAGGTCACTTTTCTGATTAGCAATGGTGACCATATTGATGATGTCATACATGCTATACTCCACACTCCAAAGAGTGACATCATAGAAATTATTCATCTACAGATAGTTTCTGATGAAAAAAGCATCCACCAATCTTTCCATCAATAACTCTGCCACGTAGCATGGTTGTTCAACATGCTTCCCTACCAATATGTAAGCAACATTTGTGGGTCAATCAAAAAGGAATAAACAACATTTTTTGTTGACCAATACAGAACAAACGAATAACAAGCGATTGCAATCACAAAAACATGAATTTTTAAAGGGGGGGGGGGGGGGC